>NW_025575141.1:20000-22461 GCF_020424385.1 Procambarus clarkii | reverse complement strand
TAAGGAAGATAAAAATGGATGAGAAGAGGTTAGTAATAGGTGAGGAGGAATAGTAATGGTCAAGAGGAAATAATAAGTGAAAAGGTAAATACTCTTAAATTGGGTATTAAGGAATAAATAGGACTGGAAATGGGTGACGATGGATAGTAGAGGTGGATGCATGAGGCAATTAATGGTGCCGTCCCATCAACACCGGTTGATGAGGCGGCAGATGGACCGGGATGAATTATGCAAATTTCAGAATGTCAACTGCAAATTCCCTGCCATAAATATTGCCAATTCCCAAACGGAATTTGCAAAAAATTGTGAAAGGCAAATTGCGTTAGACCCGAGTTGGAAATATTGCCAATTTGGGGAGGAAAATTGAATGGAATCTCAGACGTAAAACGCGCAAATTCCTGAACTAGGATTGTGTAAATTACCAGATGTACTCAGAGCAATTTGTGTAATATATAGTTTATATTTAATAAATTATTATAAAGAAATTTATGTTATTATTATTATTATTATCTGCTCTAAAGCCTTTCGACCATCAATTGTTTAATGCAATGACTCTTTTTCACTTGTTTCTCTTGATATATTTACATTTAAAAATGTATATCAAAGATGCCTAAACAACTTGCTTATGTAGTTCGTCTCATTTATGTGTTATACTCTTAAGACTGTTAATGTTCCTTATGAGATTTATGTGGTCCATTCCTGTCTCCTCCCTCTCACACCTACTCTCTCTTCTCCTCCATTCTCCAGAGAAAGAGAGTGGAGCTCTCTCTCTCTCTCTCTCTCTCTCTCTCTCTCTCTCTCTCTCTCTCTCTCTCTTAACGAAGCATCTCTTCTTTCCAAGCACTCACCGACCGTACCTTTCATTCCCATCTGATAACTTTCACTACAGCTGCACATCCTTCCACAGTTGACTGATATAATCTTGCTATAATCTTGCTCACTCACCTCCTTGACAGCTCGGTGGATGCTGACAGTGTGCCACTGGTTGTCGTCGAAGCGCACGTTGTCTGGCCTCACCGTGACCTTGAGGGGGTCTCCGCCCATGTCAAGGGTCACCAGCACGCCCCCCTCACGAAGGGCCATGTTGACGTAGTCCTTGCCGTCTCCTGTCAAGTGAACAAGGTCAAGGTTGATGAGGTTGACTGCGTTGGTGTGTGTGTGTGTGTGTGTGTGTGTGTGTGTGTGTGTGTGTGTGTGTGTGTGTGTGTGTGTGTGTGAGCGCAAGTATAAATATCGAGTGACGTCACTAAAACATTAGCATGCACCAACTTAATAGTAAAAATTCCTATACTCATAATTTCCTTCAACTCCACTAACAAATTTAACACAACTGAAAAGCTTGCATATTTAAGCTGTTGCATTAACTTACATATTCTTAAGTTAGCATTCACTTAACTCCGCAGTAAGACAACACATATATTCGCAATGAGATATTTTCTCAAGGAAAGCACTTCTTGTTCTGGAAAAGCCATAAAGAACCAAGGGAAAATAAGAAGGAAAGAATTGAAGGGGAAATATTATCCGGGAAGAAAGTGGCAGATATTCCAGGAAGACAGGAAAGGGAAACAATCAGAAAACAAATAGGGCAAAATAGTCGAGAAATAAATAAAAAGGAAAACAAATCTGCAAGAAACGACGAGGCAAAAATAATTTGGGGAAAACAATTAATGAAAAAATCCCGTGAAAATAAAGGAAAAAAGAATGTCAATAAAAATAACAAAGTAAAAGGCTCAAAGGAGAAAGTAAAGGTATAAATTCAAGGAGGAAAAGAAGGATAAAAATGCAAAATTAACACATCAACGCCTCACAATCCAAACAGAAACAATCGCACACACGAAACACGAAACTAATGAACAAAAGACCACACAAATGGAGCAAGAGTGAGGATGCTGATCAGTCAGTCAGTCAGGCCGGGCGATAATTAAGAGTAAGAACTAAGGGGATACAATCACGGCTCCGGGGGACACAATCACGGCCCCGGGGGACACAATCACGGCCCCGGGGGACACAATCACGGCCCCGGGGGACACAATCACGGCCCCGGGGGACACAATCACGGCCCCGGGGGACACAATCACGGCCCCGGGGGACACAATCACGGCCCCGGGGACACAATCACGGCCCCGGGGACACAATCACGGCCCCGGGGGACACAATCACGGCTCCGGGGGACACAATCACGGCTCCGGGGGACACAATCACGGCTCCGGGGGACACAATCACGGCTCCGGGGGACACAATCACGGCCCCGGGGGACACAATCACGACCCCAGGGAACACAATCACGGTCCCGGCCTGGGTCTCTGTGTTCTTGACAGGAACCAGGCAGGAAGGAGAAGGGATTAGAAACAAAACGAAGAAGAGGAATAATTTAGAAACACAAGTGAGCGAAGAAAAAGAGGAGAAAGAGAAACAAGAAGATGATGAGGAATGGGAAGAAATAACGAAGAGGAAGTACAAT
>NW_025575141.1:0-15000 GCF_020424385.1 Procambarus clarkii | reverse complement strand
GAGAGAGAGAGAGAGAGAGAGAGAGAGAGAGAGAGAGAGAGAGAGAGAGAGAGAGAGAGAGGAGAGAGGAGGGAGAGGGAGAGACAGAGAGAGAGGGAGAGACAGAGAGAGAGGGAGAGACAGAGGGGGAGAGAGAGAGAGAGAGAGAGAGAGAGAGAGAGAGAGAGAGAGAGAGAGAGAGAGAGAGAGAGAGAGAGAGAGAGAGAGAGAGAGAGAGAGAGAGAGAGAGAGAGAGGAGAGAGAGGGGGAGGGGGAAAGGAAAAGACGAGTGGATGAGAATAAAGTCTCACTCCCTCTCACTCAATGATGACCCGAGTGAGTCACATATACAGACACAGAATGAGATAGTTAAGAGCGTCCGGGGGCACCCCTCTGGGTCCCCGGGTCGGGACGCTGGCCTGCCCACCAAGCCATGGCTGACGGATATCTGATAATAGTGAATCTGTCTATTCTGATATTCCGGCAGAGTGTAAATCTAGCGTTGTGTTGAGGGGAGACTCGAATAGGGAGAGGGGTGGCGGGAAGAATAGGAAAGAGAGGGGAAGATGGCTAAAAGGAGAGAGAAATGAAGCGGCTAAAGATACAACGAAAGGAAAGAGAGATAAAGATGGAGAATTATAATGTGAACAGGAAAAGACTGAAGAATCTGGTGCCTCCATTACTGACAAGCAAGTGAAGATATGAAATCAGATTCTAACTGGGCAAACTGGTTAACGGATCAGTTGCAACATCACAGGTAGAATCGCTGACCAGAACAATGGCCAGATGAACCCTAACAAGTAATAATGATCAATGTTAAAATACAATAAAAAAGAACTAAAGAATACAGGATACACTTGAACCTGAACCTGAATGGCTTCGGGAATAATTCAGAGAACGACAGCGAGGCGTACGCCAGCAGAAGGCGCGAAGACCCTTCTCCAGGCGCTAAGGGGTACTATGGTAGTGGGCTTATCAGGACTTTTGAAATTACAATCTTCAGAGCCAACTTAGGATGCATGAGACAATTCACACTCAACGAAACGCCCTTGTTGTCCTGCCAGGGATGAGGAAGGTCCCGAAGGACTAATGAACTTACCGGAGAAGAAGAGGACTCCTGCAGGGTGTCTGGTCTTGAAGGAGAAGGAGAGCTGGTCGCTCTGGGCTGATAGGGGCTGGCCACCAGTCCTCCTCAGGTCCCACCATAGGTACTCGCGCCCTCTGAAGGTGATCTCCTCCACTTGGCGTCCTGCAGGGGCAAGAGAAACACAGTTGGTCACATACACAATGAAAGGACAATAAAGTGATATTTCTATTAGGAAATCTATGGAACAGGATGACGGGATCGACCCACCGTCCTGGCCATGTACGACACACGACCCCAGACGCGCGCAGTACAGACTCCAAAGATTTTCCTTACACGGGGAAACAAGAGGGAATGTATAATATTAAGAATTATTAATTAATAAGCGACACCTAAAACAAAACAAAAAAAACCTTCCACGTGAGGGAGGAGTGGACAAACACACACATATAATCTATTATAGCGCCGTAGTTGGCATACCCGCAGGCCAGGAGGCTGCCCGTAGCCCCTGGCAACTATACACACCTTCCAACACCTAAAGTAATAACTTCTTCCAATAAAAATCTTGTAGGAAAACCCAAGATCCAAGTTCGAAGGGTCTTACACACGAAAGCTCAAGGCAAGACCCAAGGAGAACTTAGAACACCAATAATACGCATACAGAACACTTCAAGTACACCAGACAAACATTGTCAGACTTCAAATATATTAGAGAAGCCCTGGAAGACTGAGCAGCCGTGCAAGCGTGAGGGGCTGTGTCCAGGGGGCCAGGGACAACCAGGGGACAGAGACCACTGACGAAAATGAAGAGGAGATAGCAAAGGAGGATAGGAAAAGGAGCAGAAGAAACAGGAGCACGAAGAGGATACACAGAATAATGCAGTATAGGAGAAAAAGGAGCGTTAGGCCGGCCAATATCCTACCAGGACATGCCTCCTCCTCCTCCTCCTCCTGGATCCTCCTCCTCCTCCTTGAAAAATCTGAGCGGATTAAATTGTATTTTTCCAGGATTGAAACTTCACAGCAACTGTTATTTCGCACGGAATATTTCTTTCTTTCTCCACGTTTCCCTACTCGTTTACCTCTTTCATTATCCTTCCTCTCTCCCTCTCTCTCTCTCTCTCTCTCTCTCTCTCTCTCTCTCTCTCTCCCTCTCTCTCTCTCTCTCTCTCTCTCTCTCTCTCTCTCTCTCTCTCTCTCTCTCAATTCACCTTTCTATGTATCACCTAAATTATAAACATAACGTGCGGCGCGTTACAAATAAAAGCATTGAAAGTTACTATTTCACACATCAATATTCTGTTCCAAAATGTTGTGAAATTGCGGATAGTGAGAGACTTCCAAGAATGAGAGAAGGCAGATAAGCAAAAGGAACAGAAGAAGAACGAAGGCGGAGAGAGAAAACAAAAGAGGTGGAGATGGAGGCACTCCTCACTACAACCCCCCCCCCCATCTTCCTCTCTTTACCATCTTGACCCCAATCGTAGATTCCCAACCCGTGTCTTCAATCTTCCTTCTCTATCTCTTACTTCCCCTTTAGCACTTGTCCTCCTGCATCCTCCTTATCCATACCTCCCCATCAGCACCACCTCCGTCTGCTGGTGACCACCGCGGCAGACACGACCACTCCACATACACGATCAGGGTTATATATGCCGTGATGCAGCATCTCTGCCCGCGAGCACGTCCGGTGAGGTGAGGCTGAGGAAAGTCCACGTCCGGTGAGGAGCCAGAGGAGGTAAGGTGAGGAGGTAACAGGTAGACATAAGAACAAAACGCTATCGTTAAACACACATTCAAACTCAACCCCCAGAGGCGCCATCAACACGCCATGAAGGGAACACCGCCTCAGCCTCCCAAGATATGAGCCTGGTGAAGGAACGAGCGACCCCGCGAACGAACTGTCAACGCCTGGCGATGTCATCACCATCAAGAGAGAAGCTAATGCAATGTAGGCCGTCTGCTATGGCTTTGTGGCTGTCATTAAGGGCACTTATCTGGCTGCTGCACGACCTCTCCTCCTGCACACGGCATCATACACACACACGCAGGGATGAACATCTCCCGTCATGTGGGATGAGTCTGCTGGTGATGCTCTTGGCGCCACAGTGATGAGGGGCAGGGATGATGTGGAGAGAGATGCTGTTGATGATGGGGTGTTGATGATGAGGGAGTGTTGTTGAGTCAGATGATTTAGATGGGGGATGAGAGGGATCCTAAGGGAGATGCTATTGTTGAGGGAGATGCTGTTGATATGAAAGCTGTTAATAGAGATGCATATTAGTTTGCCTTTCCATTAGAGTCTTTCGGTGCCGTGGAGAGGGAGGGACCTGCTGCTTGGGTGACAGCTTCTCCTCCATATCAACCTACCCTGGTTTTGAGCAACTCCATAGTCTCCTGAGACTAATGGACGCCTACTACTACTATAATAGAGATGCTGGTGATAGGACGATATATGCTGTTAACTGAGATGTTCATAAGGATGCTAGTGATGAAGGGATGATGTTAATGGTGATGCTGGTGATAAGAGGGATGCTGTAGATGCAGATGCTGCTCATGGGGATGGTGATGGATGATGTTAGTGTACTAACATCACTAACCAGTACTAACATCACCAGTATTATCATGTTGATGGTGGTGCTCAATGGCGGTGATGGTTAAGGGTTAAGGGCGTCTCTTCCAGGTCACCAATGAGACCACTCTAGGTCATGACACTTCCCTCGTGAAGGAGTTACTTCCCCACTTACCAATCGCATTTTGGCTAATACAGGATGATCTACTACCAGTGTTAGTTGTGGTAATGAGGAGGGTGGTAAGGTGGTGGTAGTGGGGATGGTGGTAGGGTGGTGGTAGTGAGGGATGGTGACCATGGAAGTGAAGGTACTGTTTGGAGGGGAAGGGGAAGGAGGGGGAAGGGAGGGGAGAAGGGAGGGGGAGAAAAGTATGGGGTAATCATGGGACAATATGATGACAGCACTGGAACAGAACAGTGGATCACCACCACACACTCCCGTCACACCATGGTACAAAACTTCAGTTTCCCTTCCCAGTGTTTCGAAACCAAGTCTGTACCGTCCATTCTCCACTCTTAGCCCTTCCCACCTGCCTCTTCCTCCCCCTTGTGTCTCTCTTCTTCTTTCCTACCCACTACTTCTCCATTTGTCATCGTGATTTATCCGTTCATTACCCGGGTAACGAACGGCCAGCACACGATGATTTACGAAAACCGATTTCCGTGGCTTTCCGCCTCTCCAGTGTCACACTTGACACATTTTTGGCGCGAAATGTGGAGCCGCGTCGATATCTTGCAGTTTCCCAGGAAAAATTGTTCGCTCGCATTACTACCCGCCCGCTCAACTAGTAGGTCGCGTTTGTTACGTTGTCGTAATCAAATGTAACCTATTAAGAAAAGTAACGGCTCACAAATATTGACGTTTTCTATGTATCGGGCCCGAGAGGTCAGAGGGCCAGATTCACGAAGCAGTTACGCAAGTACTTACGAACGTGTACATCTTTCCTCAATCTTTGACGGCTTTGGTTACATTTATTAAACAGTTTACAAGCATGAAAACTTCCCAATCAACTGTTGTTATTGTAATAAACAGCCTCCTGGTGATTCGGAGCTCAGTAACTGTTTAATAATTGTAAACAAAGCCGCCAAAGATTGAGAAAAGATGGACAGGTTCGTAAGTACTTGGGTAACTGCTTCGTGAATCTGGCCCCAGGTTCCTGAGTCCATGTGTTTACCCTCTGTTGATATACGTCATAATTTGAGTGACTTTTGTGGAACTATTATAATTATTATTATTTGTTACCGTAAAGTATATAATAAAGCACAATAAAACACAAAAGGAAGGAGGTGGTAGGAGAAAAGTACACAGAAACTGTACCGGAGTGGACCTAAACATTCCCTCTAATGCGTTATGTGTACTTTCCTCCGAGGCTAAGGCTTCCCCTTCTTCCAGCCAAAAGTAGTACTCCCATATTGAAACAAAAAAATAAAAAATATTATAATTTATTATAATTATTATTATTATTATTAAACAAATTTACTGGAACAGAGATTGATTCACCAGCATCTTGGTGGAGGCCAGACGCACACCATACCCCCTGACCCACGACATGCAAAAGCTATTCAACTCGGGACACTAATGTGTCTTGTAAAAGTTCTGGAGTAGGCGAGCACCTGTTGCCACAACCCAGTTTTTACGAATAGCTCGCTTGCACTCTGGGGTAGGTAGGTAGGGAGCCTCCCACCGAGACGCTGGTCCAAGCCCCGCTCTCCTACTCTGATTTTCTCATTGATTATTACACGACTGTGATATCCTTGTGTATTATTATTATTATTATTATTATTATTATTATTATCTTAAAAGCAGGCATATTTATAAATTTTCTGAAAAGTGCTACTAGTAAGAAGCTTTTTGATAATAGAAACTATCCAACTCACCACCAGGTGCTCAGACTATCCACCCCACCACCAGGTGCTCAGACTATCCACCCCACCACCAGGTGCTCAGACTATCCACCCCAACACAAGGTGCTCAGACTATCCACCCAACACAAGGTGCTCAGACTATCCACCCCACCACAAGGTGCTTAGACTATCCACCCCCACCACCAGGTGCTCAGACTATCCACCCCTCAACAAGGTGCTCAGACTATCCACCCCAACACAAGGTGCTCAGACTATCCACCCCACCACCAGGTGCTCAGACTATCCACCCCACCACAAGGTGCTCAGACTATCCACCCCAACACAAGGTGCTCAGACTATCCACCCCACCACCAGGTGCTCAGACTATCCACCCCACCACAAGGTGCTCAGACTATCCACCCCACCACAAGGTGCTCAGACTATCCACCCCTCAACAAGGTGCTCAGACTATCTGCCCCACCACAAGGTGCTCAGACTATCCACCCCACCACAAGGTGCTTAGACTATCCACCCCAACACAAGGTGCTCAGACTATCCACCCCATCACCAGGTGCTCAGACTATCCACCCCACCACAAGGTGCTCAGACTATCCACCCCACCACAAGGTGCTCAGACTATCCACCCCACCACAAGGTGCTCAGACTATCCACCCCACCACCAGGTGCTCAGACTATCCACCCCACCACAAGGTGCTCAGACTATCCACCCCACCACAAGGTGCTCAGACTATCCACCCCACCACAAGGTGCTCAGACTATCCACCCCACCACAAGGTGCTCAGACTATCCACCCCACCACAAGGTGCTCAGACTATCCACCCCACCACAAGGTGCTCAGACTATCCACCCCACCACCAGGTGCTCAGACTATCGGAATGGCTTGGCGCTTTCCCCTGGTAATTCCCCCTCAGACTATCCACCTCTTGACATAGTAGAGTGGAATGAACGGAGACGTGTGGTCATGTGCCACTTTGTCTCTGGTGGAGAGAGAAAGAGGAACACTGTGTCACAGAGACATTCCATAGAGGTCAACCAGAGGTGCTCCACCAGAGGGGGGGTTTTCCACCAGAGGTGGTGCTACACCAGAGGTGGTGCTACACCAGAGGTGGTGCTACACCAGAGGTGGTGCTACACCAGAGGTGGTGCTACACCAGAGGTGGTGCTACACCAGAGGTGGTGCTACACCAGAGGTGGTGCTACACCAGAGGTGGTGCTACACCAGAGGTGGTGCTACACCAGAGGTGGTGCTACTGCTCCTGCTCACAGCTGTATCATAGCGAGAATTTACGTGTTGGATATACTGTATTCGAGACCATACCTGGAGTATACCTGTAGTATACATGTAGTGGGTTCTGGGAGTTCTTCTACTCCCCAAGCCCCGTAAACTCGAGCCAGGACTTGGGGGAGGTAATGTATCCAGGTATACTCTAGATATGGTCTGGAATACGGTGTATCCAACACGTAAACTCTTGGTAGGCTACAGCCGGGAGCAGAAGTAGTGTTTGGATCTGGGTAAACCATAATATGGATAAAGGGTTGAGTTACGGTGCAAGATACAGGAGTAACAAGAGGATCGCTGGATTGTTCCACCCTTATGTTAGAACAATTATGTTATATCCACCCAGGTGAGATATATCCACCCAGGCGTGTGTTATATCCACCCAGGTGTGATATATCCACCCAGGTGTGTTATATCCACCCAGGCGTGTGATATATCCACCCAGGTGTGTTATATCCACCCAGGTGTGTGTTATGTGCACCAAAACTCATATGAATCCACCTACATATGAATTTGGGTGGATATAAATAGGAGATTCCTTGGAAGGGCCAATAGACCTTCTGCAGTCTGTTTTATTCTTAAGTTCAATTTTCCCTGTCCCTCTCTCTCCCTGTTCTCTGTCTCTGTCCCTCTCTGTCTCCCTGTCCTCTGTCTCTGTCCCTCTCTCTCTCCCTGTTCTCTGTCTCTGTCCCTCTCTGTCTCCGTGTCCCTCTCTCTCCCTGTCCTCCCTCTCTCTCCCTACCATACCACATTCAACGCTCACTCCTCTCATATGGGCGATGCCAAACCAGACATAAAGTGTCATTTTGCGTGCTCCGTGATTACCTTCTCTTGTGTGTGTGTGAAGGGGAAGGAGGAAGAGGGGGTAAAAGGAGAAAGGGGGAGGAAGGAGAGAGAAGAAGAGGGGGAAGCAGAGTCACAATATAGCCTCAAGAGCACCCCAGGAGAGTGTACTTAGACCAGATATATTGCCCGCCCCCAGAGGCCAACCTCTGCGATTCAGATTTTCCTCCGCGGCTCGCCTTGCGATTCTGAATTGGAAATAGTAGGACAGAAGGTGCATTTTGCTGATTCTGAACTGGAAATATGATTCCTCAGTGACACTTTCCAATTTTAAATTGAAAATAACACGACTAAGGATGCATTAACTTTCATGCACACACTTCATGCACCGTGAAGAAGGAGAAGAAGGAGAAGAAGAAGAAGAAGAAGAAGAAAAGAAGAAGAAGAAGAAGAAGAAGAAGAAGAAGAAGAAGAAGAAGAAGAAGAAGAAGAAGAAGAGAAGAAGAAGAGAAGAATAGAAGAAAAGAAGAAGCAAAGAAGAAGACAAGAGGAAGAAGAGAAGAAGAAAAAAAAAGTAAAAATAAAAATATTATTATAATAAGAAATAGAAGAAAAGGAAGATAAAGATGAAATAGAAAAAACAGAAAAGTTAAAAAGGAAAAAGAACATACTCATGAAATATTAAGAATAACAACTATGATACAATATTCAACTATGCCAAAAATAGACAAAAAAAATAGAATTCCTTGCTTTAAACGACTTAGACAAGTCTAAATTACTTCTAAATTTAAAAGTTTAGATTTAGAAAGAAATTTAGCTTTGCATATATTTATTATGACTTCCGTTTACCACTGCCGCCCGTGTTATTAGTATTATTATAATATATGGTACCGCTCTAACTACACACATATATATATATATATATATATATATATATATATATATATATATATATATATATATATATATATATATATATATATATATATATATATATACATTTTCAAAGGTGAAGTGAATACAATGTAGGTAGACCAACTGAGTATATAACAGAGAGTGGCGCCACATAGGCCACATAGTGGCGCCACATAGGCCGCATAGTGGCGCCACATAGTGGCGCCACATGGGCCGCATAGTGGCGCCACATGGGCCGCATAGTGGCGCCACATAGGCCACATAGTGGCGCCACATAGGCCGCATAGTGGCGCCACATAGGCCGCATAGTGGCGCCACATGGGCCGCATTGTGGCGCCACATGGGTCACGGGAGACATCTCCTGTTACGCAGGGTGCAGTCGCACCTCCACAGATCTCCAGTATCAGCTCTTGGTACTGGTAATGGCTCCAAGGGGCCACCACTTACGGGCTATTCATGCCCGTGCCACCTTTTGGGTGGCTTAATCTTCATCAATCATATAGGCCACATAGTGGTGCCAATGGGCCACATAGTAGTGCCACATGGACCAGTAGGCCTACTGCCGCCTCTGTACTTCTTCTGTTCTTATGGTGGGTGTCGCAGTGCCGCGTGTTGTGTGGTGGTGGTGTACACAAGAGTAGTGGTGGTGGTGTACACAAGAGTAGTGGTGGTGGTGTACACAAGAGTAGTGGTGGTGGTGTACACAAGAGTAGTGGTGGTGGTGTACACAAGAGTAGTGGTGGTGGTGTACACAAGAGTAGTGGTGGTGGTGTACACAAGAGTAGTGGTGGTGGTGTACACAAGAGTAGTGGTGGTGGTGTACACAAGAGTAGTGGTGGTGGTGTACACAAGAGTAGTGGTGGTGGTGTACACAAGAGGGGAGGTGGTGGTGTACACAAGAGTAGTGGTGGTGGTGTACACAAGAGGGGAGGTGGTGGTGTACACAAGAGGGGAGGTGGTGGTGTACACAAGAGGGGAGGTGGTGGTGTACACAAGAGGGGAGGTGGTGGTGTACACAAGAGGGGAGGTGGTGGTGTACACAAGAGTAGTGGTGGTGGTGTACACAAGAGTAGTGGTGGTGGTGTACACAAGAGTAGTGGTGGTGGTGTACACAAGAGGGGAGGTGGTGGTGTACACAAGAGTAGTGGTGGTGGTGTACACAAGAGGGGAGGTGGTGGTGTACACAAGAGGGGAGGTGGTGGTGTACACAAGAGTAGTGGTGGTGGTGTACACAAGAGGGGAGGTGGTGGTGTACACAAGAGGGGAGGTGGTGGTGTACACAAGAGGGGAGGTGGTGGTGTACACAAGAGGGGAGGTGGTGGTGTACACAAGAGGGGAGGTGGTGGTGTACACAAGAGGGGAGGTGGTGGTGTACACAAGAGGGGAGGTGGTGGTGTACACAAGAGGGGAGGTGGTGGTGTACACAAGAGGGGAGGTGGTGGTGTACACAAGAGGGGAGGTGGTGGTGTACACAAGAGGGGAGGTGGTGGTGTACACAAGAGGGGAGGTGGTGGTGTACACAAGAGGGGAGGTGGTGGTGTACACAAGAGGGGAGGTGGTGGTGTACACAAGAGGGGAGGTGGTGGTGTACACAAGAGGGGAGGTGGTGGTGTACACAAGAGGGGAGGTGGTGGTGTACACAAGAGGGGAGGTGGTGGTGTACACAAGAGGGGAGGTGGTGGTGTACACAAGAGGGGAGGTGGTGGTGTACACAAGAGGGGAGGTGGTGGTGTACACAAGAGGGGAGGTGGTGGTGTACACAAGAGGGGAGGTGGTGGTGTACACAAGAGGGGAGGTGGTGGTGTACACAAGAGGGGAGGTGGTGGTGTACACAAGAGGGGAGGTGGTGGTGTACACAAGAGGGGAGGTGGTGGTGTACACAAGAGGGGAGGTGGTGGTGTACACAAGAGGGGAGGTGGTGGTGTACACAAGAGGGGAGGTGGTGGTGTACACAAGAGGGGAGGTGGTGGTGTACACAAGAGGGGAGGTGGTGGTGTACACAAGAGGGGAGGTGGTGGTGTACACAAGAGGGGAGGTGGTGGTGTACACAAGAGGGGAGGTGGTGGTGTACACAAGAGGGGAGGTGGTGGTGTACACAAGAGGGGAGGTGGTGGTGTACACAAGAGGGGAGGTGGTGGTGTGCTCGGGTGCTACAGAGGCAGCATCTGGACCAGGTGCCAGATGAGGCCTATCACGGCTGTAATGGCTCCACAACCCTGGTAATTACTCGTGTGCCCATTATCACCTCATCTCTTTTCTCCTTCTTCTCTCGCTGTATCCTCCTCCCTTGCTCTAATTCCCACCCATCTATTACCACCATCTCGATCTACCTTATTCCCTGTTTCCATCTTCCCTCAATCATGTCCACCTATATCCTTTCCTTTTCCCCCATTCTCCTTTATTCTTACCCATCTTCTCATCTCTCCCAATTACCCATTTTTCTCTCTCGTTTCCCCCCTCCCCCCCCCCTTCCCTCTCACACAGGACGCAGCTTGCAACACGGGGAAATAGTCCTTCCGCACCTTCCCCAACGAGGAAATGTGACAGAAAAATTTATCGGTCGCCTGCAGGAGTGAACTTGCAGGGTGTTGAGCTGCGCCTGCAAGAGGCTGCTTGTCTGGGGGCGGGGGGGGGGGGATCTGTATTCCTGAGTGATGTGTACTTCTTTGTAGAGTGCATTGTTAGACTTTAACCACCCTTTAGCTCGTTAGCTCCTTCCCCTTGTCTGTATGTTTGGTAATGTTGTCTTGGGAGTTGCTGTTTTAGTGAACGTTGTATTGGTGTGTGTGTGTGTGTGTGTGTGTGTGTGTGTGTGTGTGTGTGTGTGTGTGTGTGTGAGTGTGTGTGTGTGTGTGTGTGTGTGTGTGTGTGTGTGTGTGTGTGTGTGTGTGTGTGTGTGTGTGTGTGTGTGTGTGTGTGTGTGTGTGTGTGTAAGTGTGTAGTATAATTTCCTATTTTTCTCCCTGCTTCTTTCCTGTTTTTTGTCTTTCCTACTACTCTATCTCTTTTAATAATAATGTTATTTCCCTTGTGTCCTCTCTCTCTCTCTCTCTCTCTCTCTCTCTCTCTCTCTCTCTCTCCACATTTATTCTTAAGCGTTGTCTCTGTCACATTTTAATGTGTGGTGCACTACGGATCCGCAGGAGTGCACACTGTATTCTTTCATTCCCAACCCTTTTTCTCTCTTTCCCATTCCTTATTCTTCCCCTCCCTTCCTCCCCATACACATTCCCATTCCTTATTCTTCCCCTCCCTTCCTCCCCATACACATTCCTCATCCCCTCACCCCTTCCCTCACTCTTTCCCTACATTCTCTCTCTCCCTTACCCGTGTACTCTCCTCTTTCCCTTTTCTCTCTTTTTCCCTTACTCCCTCTCTCTCTCGCCTCCCGCTCCTCTCCCTTTCTCCTCCCCGCTCCTCTCCCTCTCTCCCCCACCTCTCCCTCTCTCCTCCATACACTGCTTCTCGGCCCATCAGCTTCTCTCATGATAAAAAAATACCACTTTACCGAGCCTCGAACTATTTTCTTATGCACCACCAGATTAGCTTCAGAATTTAAGGGGAGAATTAAATTTTCATAACGAACACGCGCCGAGAGCGAACGAGCAGGCCGGCAGTTTACACGAACGAGCAGGCCGGCAGTTTACACGAACGAGCAGGCCGGCAGTTTACACGAACGAGCAGGCCGGCAGTTTACACGAACGAGCAGGCCGGCAGTTTACACGAACGAGCAGGCCGGCAGTTTACACGAACGAGCAGGCCGGCAGTTTACACGAACGAGCAGGCCGGCAGTTTACATGAACGAGCAGGCCGGCAGTTTACACGAACGAGCAGGCCGGCAGTTTACACGAACGAGCAGGCCGGCAGTTTACACGAACGAGCAGGCCGGCAGTTTACACGAACGAGCAGGCCGGCAGTTTACACGAACGAGCAGGCCGGCAGTTTACACGAACGAGCAGGCCGGCAGTTTACACTAACCACACATAAACACGCCCAAAACGTACAAACACAACGTCCCACAATTCCCAGCATCATTAAAGCCAAAGGTCGCTTAACAATCACAAAATGAACAACAACAATGTATAACTAAAGCATAAATATATTCACAAAGAGGATCGTAACAAATAACAACAACACACACACACACACACACACACACACACACACACACACACACACACACACACACACACACACACACACACACACACACACACACACACACTCACTCACAACCAAACTACCAGGTGACCTAACCATCGACTGACCCCAGTTTGCACCTCCACCCCCCCCTCTCCCCCCTTCTCCCCCCCCCCAAATACAATATGTGTGTCATGACAGGTGTTTATTGGCCACTCTGGCGATCACCAGCCCCGCCCACACCTGTCGAACTAAGCCAAGCCGCCCTCACGTTACACCGGACTTAACACACGCATTTTCAATGTGTGTGTGTGTTTGTGTGTGTGTGTGTGTGTGTGTGTGTGTGTGTGTGTGTGTGTGTGTGTGTGTGTGTGTGTGTGTGTGTGTGTGTGTGTGTGTGTGTGTGTGAGTGTGTGTGTGTGTGTGTATTAACATTCGTGTAGAGTCATATCCATTCGTGTGTAGCGATAGTCACTAAGACCCAGTACATAAATGTTGATAATCTAGTCTTAAGTGTCGCATACTTAACAATCCACTTTACAAAGGAGGTCGCATCTGCTGAATAAATCTCTCATACAGCATACAACAACATTATGTATCGTTGGTGTGGCTTCGCTGATGAATGGAGTGTCAATCTCCAGATTGGAAGTGAATGAAGTATAAGTCTCGATTCTCAGCTTCGATGATGATCGCGTGGGGCTTACTTACTAAACACTGTAGTGTTTACGAAGCCCCTATTTACACTTATACGTTCAGAATGCGACTGTTTTGATGATGGGCTCTGATGTTTATGGTGTGGGAGTGTGGAGGGAGGTGGAGGTGTGTGTATGTTTGGAGGTGGAGGTGTGTGTATGTGTGGAGGTGGAGGTGTGTGTATGTGTGGAGGTGGAGGCGGGTGGAGGTGAAGATGAGTGGGGAATATGTCTCAGACCATCACTTCCTGGTCTTAGGGACTAAAACAAACCCAACTGTTTAATTTTCGAACACTGAATACATCTCTTAACTTTTTTGTTTAATTTCCATCCCAAAAAAATAATAAAAAATCTTTTGAATTTAATTTCTCAAATAATTTCTAAACGCTCCAAGTACTTTTTATGATTTATTGCTAATTAGATAGTTCGACTCTAACAGCTGGTAATAACTCTACAACCATCAACAATCCTATAATCACCAGTTTCTAGAATATACAAAATGTTTCAACTTATCAAAAAAATCCAGTTTAGAATCTAAATACCAATTATAGCCTAATAATAATTGACAAAGTTTACAAAAGCATCAAAATGAGTCGTTTTATTTCAATAAATCCAAGGTTAATTACACAACTCATCACAGAAAACGGTGGTCTAAAGGCATATCAAAGACCGCTGTTGATTGATCATCTCCCGTGTGTGTGTGTCTGGGGGGGGGGGGAGGCTGGTGACCTTTGACCTCGCCCACAGCCACGCCCACCCCGGCCCGCGTCTGCAACTGCTCATGCATAACCTCTCACCACCTGCTGGATGACCCGTGTCTGCTTATCATCAAAATGCAAGAAATAAATAAACTACATTTGGCGTCATCCTCTGACGTCACACACTAGGCCGCTCATTGGCTGAGAATGACGTCACCGAGTGTATAAAAACCAGAGACTGGTTTTGGCCCAGTGACGTCACCGACGGGATTAAAGCTTACTGGTGCGAAACAAAAGCGTCATACATGAGAGTAAAGATGATTGGTTGAAAACAAGTGTGACGTCATGGTTGGGAAACAAAGAAGATTAGCGGCATGCAGGAGGCGGTCGGCCGGCCGGCCCCGCCCGCCAGACATAATAGAGGAGAGCGTGGGCAGCACGCAGACTACAGGCACACCGAGACCCCCCTGAATAATTGAAAACGATGGCCGGGGGAGCTATTCTAATTCTGCTCATTGATGTTCCAGCGGCTGTGACATGCGCACGCAAAATTGGGGCCGAGGTTCGCATGAGGGAGATGAATGGGAGGGAAGATGGAGGGAGGAGATGAATGGGAGGACCATTCATTAAACACCTTCAGAGTTTTATTTACACGCGCCCACCGACATATTTACCCGTGGAAAGTTTCGAGAGTTGCTGTATTTCCGCAGTCCGATCCAAAGCCAGCTTGTGTGTGTGTGTGTGTGTGTGTGTGTGTGTGTGTGTGTGTGTGTGTGTGTGTGTGTGTGTGTGTGTGTGTGTGTGTGTGTGTGTGTGTGTCATTAAAGCAATCTGTGTATTGAACTTTATGATAAACTCATGGACAAAACAATCATTTAAGATTGACAGTTTCTTTAAGAGAGATGCATGAAGAACCTTCAGTTTCCTCCATTGAAACACAACCAAAACATACATATATACTTTTGTAATTCCTGTTGCCCCCTCTTTCCTCG
>NW_025575140.1:0-12305 GCF_020424385.1 Procambarus clarkii | reverse complement strand
TACTTTTGTCTGTTTTGGTTTCTGTGACATGGGTTTCTCTATGTGGCTTCTCTGTTGTTACTATTTCTAATGGGCTTATGTCTTTAGTTTATCTTTGTTTCTTCTCTCTCTCTCTCTCTCTCTCTCTCTCTCTCTCTCTCTCTCTCTCTCTCTCTCTCTCTCTCTTTTCTCACGTACAACCCACACAAACACATACACTCACACACAAACAAAACACACACACACACCACTCTTGCACCTAGGAGGAAGGGGTAAATGACCTCGTTTCTTCGGGACACACTAGTTAGGCTGTTACAGGAAGATATAGATCACACGATATTGGAGAGAGAGAGAGAAAAGGAAATATAATGCAAAGGTATGGGACAAAGATATTACAAAAATACATGATACAGGGAAAAGCAGAGAGAGAGAGAGAGAGAGAGAGAGAGAGAGAGAGAGAGAGAGAGAGAGGAGAGAGAGAGGAGAGAGAGAGAGGAGAGAGAGAGAGGAGGAGAGAGAGAGAGAGAGAGAGAGAGAGAGAGAGAGAGAGAGAGAGAGATTTCTGAACAGGAAACAGCAAAATTTTAATCACAAAAGTTGGGTTCGAGTCTGGACTCGGTTGGGATCCATTAACTCCTGGTACACTAGGGGAGGGAGGGGAATGCACTTCTCTCTCTCCCTCTCCTTTTGTTTTCTCCCTTTCTCCCTACCTTATTCCTCTTCTCTCACTCCTATCTCTCTCTCTCTCTCCTCTTCTCAATAGCTGTGTGTCGCATATGTTCGAATTGCACCTATATATTTCGAGTTCGAATTCAACCACAGTAACGAGGCTGAAGATATTATGACCAAACTACCCAACGAGAGACGTTTCAGTCCATCCTGGACCACGCACGACTTGCTAATGGTCCAGAACGGACCGAAACGTCGTGATTTCTCCATCTTCTGATGCTTGAATTGGTCATCTTCGCCGCTAATATACATAATTATCAGCACATTCCGAAAACCGAACCTTGGGTTAAAAATCCCAGAAATTCTTATATATAATAATAATATCAAATCTCTATCCTGTACACAGTCACTGTGTCTCATTCCTCTTCTTAACTTTTCTCTCTTTTTCTCAAAGGATTGAGAAAGAAAGTTCTTTCCCATGTCTTCAAGATGTTAAGAGCTGTTTTCTGCCCATTTGTTTAGTTCTGAATGGGAGCCACCGGACTGCCAGGGACCTGTGTCCCTGTTTACATTGTCCCATTGTCAGGGACCATTGTCCCCTGACTCAGGTTGTGGGTGCATAAGGGAAGAAGGTTTTGTTTTGAATTTCTCTTTTGAATGTTTGACCTTAATGACTCTAACCTTTGACCTTTGACCTTAATAGAGAGGTCAGGGAAGGTCTTCTGGGCAATATAAGGTGTTGAATAAAGGTATCACTGAGCTATAGGAGTAGATATTCCTGTAACGTAGATAAGGTGTTAGATAACGTAGATATCAGGAGGGAATGCTAAGTCATTAGGTCTATGTAGCACTTGGAAACGATAAGAATTTAGGATAGGACAGGGGGAAGGAATGGTGTCCAATCACTTGTGGTCGGTCGGGAATTGAACGCCGACCAGCAAGCATTAAGCGGGACCGTCGCTCTACCGTCGAGCCCAAGTGGTTGGGCATCATTCCTTTCGCCATAGTTGTAATAAAATTAGTCGTTGTATTATATTGTATGTTGTGTACTTAGTGTATTTATACAGCTGTAGCGTCCTATGATGTATCCTTAGGATGTATTCTTAAATGTATCCGACGTCTTACATAGTCAAATAAGTCTTATCAGCATGATAAGTGGCCTTTTTGTATGGCTAGTACGTCCAACAGTCCTAAAGTCCTTAAGTCCTACCGGGTGAGGTGGAGACCTATGTGGGTTGAGCTACGAAATAACAGACAAGCTTCAGTCCGAAATGGGTCCAAGAGGATAAAGAGAAAGATGAATAATTAAGCAAAACAACGAAATAAAACAGGAATGCAATGGAGAGAGAAGAGAGAGGGAGAGATAATAATTACCTTCCGCGGCAAGCGTGAGGGAACCCTCTCTATATATCCCTTTCTCCTTCCTCTCTTTCCCTCACCTCTCCCCCCCCCCTCTCTCTCTCTCTCCCCACCACACACCCTCACCGTCAATTATCTCGTGTTGGTCTAAAAGGAATTTTTTGGAACGATCGTGGACTGACCAGGCTGTTGGTGGTGGGAGGTGGGATGGAGATAGAGAAAGGGGGAGAGAGATGGAAGCTGAGGAAAGGGGGGGAAAGGGAGGGAAGGGTCAGTGAAAGGGGAGGAGGTTGTGTTATGAAGAGAACGGAGAGAGAGAGAGAGAGAGAGAGGAGAGAGAGAGAGAGAGAGAGAGAGAGAGAGAGAGAGAGAGAGAGAGAGAGAGAGAGAGAGAGAGAGAGAGAGAGAGAGAGAGAGAGAGGAGAAAGTGGGTAATATATTTTTCATGTTTAATTATATACTTTTAATGCTCTTTGTTATATTTTCTTTCCTTTTCTTTTAAATGGCCTTCTCTTCTACCTCTTTTCCGCTTTCTCTTCCTCTTGTTTAACGCTTCTCCTTCTCCATTCTCTTCCTCTTTTGTTTCTCTTCTTTTCTACCTATTCTTAGTCGTACTATTTCTCATTCTCCTCCTCCTTCTCCTCTATACCTGCACAAGGAAACTCACCTGTAGAACCCCTCTCCCCCCCCACTCTTAAATTAGCATTAAGAAAGGGGGCGCTGACCCCCGGATTAACAACGTCTACCCTTACTGACCTGTCTTAATGACCACAAAAAAATCATTAAGGTGACTATAGCGACGCGAAATATACCGGGGTGATATAACGTTCAGTTTGGTCTTTGTCTGAATTTTCAAGAATTTTTTGGATATAATTGTCGATTTTCTTGATTTTCTTTGTGTATGTAAGGGTTGTGTCTCATAGAGTCGAGCTTTAGCTCTAGGTCTCCCATCTGCATAGGTGTGTAATGAAATAAATGCTGAATTTATTATAAATGTATTTATTGTTTATTTTTGTATTTGTTTTAATTATACAATAAATAATGCTCTCGTTGTCTCAGGAACTATACAAAAAATTTAATATCAGTCAGTTTTAATATATATTATTTTTCTTAGATATGACAAAGCATGACACAGATCTATTACGAAACATCAAAAGACTTCAAAATTATACTAAAAAAGAATCCATATATCATTTCACAGTTTATTCTCGTTTTAGACACAATTTTCACTCAAGAAATGCAGTTTTTCATCAGGTAATCTCAGACTTGTAAAGAAACATTCCAACACATTAAAACTTACTCTCTGTGGGTATTTTTTTCCCCGAGTATAATGCCTCTTTATGCCCTAATGTAATTACTAGTTAATTAGCTGTTAATTGCGAGGTAATTTCTCCTTACCTACCAACGTGGGATTAGGTGTACCCTAAATACATGTGTATTAGTGGGTGTTGATGGGGTCTTGGCCTTAGAATTTGGGTGTAGGTGGGTTGTATTTTGTAAATACTAGGGTGTATGTGTGTCTTCTTGATATGTGAGGGTATGTGGGTCCATGTTCTTAGTACGTGGGTATAGGTGGGGGTCTCTCCTAAGTTAGGAGACTTGTAGGTGGGAATCTGTTCTTAGAATCGACTTGAGAATGGTCCAGGACGGACCGAAACGTCATTGTCCCTTCACCTTCTAGTGTGTGGTCTGGTCAACTGTTCTTAGAATGTGAGTGTCGATAGTTACTGAGCTTATTGGAAAGTGGATTTCCACTTATAAGTGGAAAGTCTTATTATCTACACCCACTATCTACGTGGGTGTAGATAGACCCTATTTATCTTCGTGAATACACGTAGGTTTTGTCTATAATAAGTAATAAGTGAGGGAATTATCAGGGGGGAAGTGCCAAGCCATTGCGACTATATAGCACTTGGAAGGGGTCAGGATAAGGATTTGGGATGGAACAGAGAGGAATGAATGGTGCCCAACCCCTTGTATAGTCGGGGACTGAACACCGACCTGCATGAAACGAGACCGTCGCTCTACCGTCCACTCCAAGTGGGGGGCTGAATTCTCGGACTCTATAAAATTAATAGTACAAAACTAGAACTTTGCTGAGGTCTATAACTACATATTGGTAAGTTCAAGCAAATAGTTGATGTAAGTACTATCATTTAGGAAGATAACCTTCTATCTTAATGGGGGGGGAACTACTCGATATGAGCCTAACATGTATATATAGACTGGCTGCCTGTCCCTAGAAACAATGAATTATGGGCACTCTACCCAGTACTTGGATGTAACTGACCATTATTTCCTTGCTGGAGCGTGTGTCTATCGGGAATCTATCTACGCCTATGTGGGTGGAAACGGTGCTTGTACGTGGGTGGAAAAGGGGGTTAGGAAGTCCTGTACGTGGGTGGAAAAGGGGGTTAGGAAGTCCTGTACGTGGGTGGAAAAGGTAGTTAGGAAGTCCTGTACGTGGGTAGAAAAGGTAGATAGGAAGTCCTATACGTGGCTGGCTATCGTATCTACAACCAGCCGGCGTGCGCTCAATTGCTATCAGACGCTCGTAAATGTAGATTGAATTTCGATCCAGCCTCCTGAGGTAGATGTAGATGAGACTTAGATCAATCCTACACACGTAGATGTAGGTGGATCTTAGAGCCATTCTACTCACGTGTATGTAGATGGGCCTTATCACAATGTGCCATATCCGTATACGAGTACAGATAAAATCCCTTATGATTTTTCCAGCAATGGTTATCTTCTTCTTGAGGTTATCTTGAGATGATTTCGGGGCTTTAGTGTCCCCGCGGCCCGGTCCTCGACCAGGCCTCCACCCCCAGGAAGCAGCCCGTGACAGCTGACTAACACCCAGGTACCTATTTTACTGCTAGGTAACAGGAGCATAGGGTGAAAGAAACTCTGCCCATTGTTTCTCGCCGGCGCCTGGGATCGAACCCAGAACCACAGGATCACAAGTCCAGCGTGCTGTCCGCTCGGCCGACCGGCTCCCTAGGTCGATGGTGGGTCGTATCCAACGATAAAATGGTCAGGTTAGGTCCTTGCTTCCAGGGAACTGTAGTGGTGGTTCCAGGTGGTCTAGGGATGGGGGGGAAGGCTGGGTTTATTGTCGAGACTCTCAAGTCCCTTGCAACATAATGCAAAACACAGACATTGGACACACCTGTTGCAATATTCACGGGTTTCTGCGGTGGAAAACTGTTTTGAATTCTTCTTTCTTGCCGTTTTCTATGTAGTTTTGAAATTCCATTTTGATGTTTTGCTCGGAAATGAGAATTATAAAAATGTTTTAACTTGTTAATTTGTGTGATCTGTTATTCAGGGTTCTGCCCCTGTTCACTTGTTCTTTAAAAAGTGTTCTTGTGAGTGATCATTTATTCAGGGTTTTGTCCTTGTTCACTTGTTCTTTCGTGGGAAAGTATTTGGTGTAGTGTCTATCATCTCTGAACAATGTTGAAATCTTGAAAATCTTGAAATTTTATTTTCATGTTTGTTAGTAATTTGATGAAAGATTTATTAGACATTTTTTTAGAATCTTAGATTTTGATTCAGATGAAATCTGCGAGTGTTGAAGGACTGATATTCTGAAGTTGATTTTCTTTTGAAAAATAAAGTATGAGAAGATTTCTGAAATGCTATTGTATTACAGCTGTATTATGTGGATGTGTTGTATTAGGTACAGTGTTGTAGTTGTTATGTGTTGATTGTTTTGGGGATTAGTTGGTTAGTTTCCCATGTACGTGGATATAGGTGAATCATATTCTATGTACGTGGGAGTACGTGGAATTGTCCCCCTGTACGTGAACGTAGTTTCGTGTAGTACAATCGGGTTCTTTCTCGACTCACAATCGGGAGCTCCGGGTTTGAATCCCGGGAGGGACAGAAATGTTTGGGGTTCGTTTCCTATCACCTAATGCCCCCTGGATAGTCGTTCTGTGTCGCCGAGGATAGGAGCCAGACGCTTTGGGATAGTCTCATCCATGTATCCATTAGGGTATGGGAGTGTAGTGGCCTGCCAGGGCTGGCCCCAGTGCCACACTTTAAGAATTATCGGCATCTAGAGCGACCCCGCTGCGATTTTTCCTTATCTGAAATAGTGGTTGTGTTTTCCATGGAGCTATTTAGCAGTCTCAGTAGTTGCATTTATGAGAGGAGCTTGAGAAAGAGGGTGAAGTGGGAAGGAAAGGTGGAGAGATTGTAAGAAAGAATGGAGAGGGAGAAGGGATGTTAAGGAAGGGGGAAAGGTGGATAGGGGGATAGGAGAAGATAGATGATTGAGGATAAAAAGGGAAGAGAGATAGAGTGGAGAGTGAGAGTGACCCGGTCGTTCCCGGGTCTCCTCCATTTTGTGTAATAAAAAAAATATGAATAAAAATATTAAAAATAATTAGTCATTCATTTCTGATTTTCTGTCAAACTTTCATAAATTTCCTGTATGTGGAGCTGTGTAATCTATTACCTACATCATTCCTATAATTCCTTATCGCTGTGTGTTTTTATATGTTGTTTATCGGAGTGTTGTTTATCTTCCTCTTTATCGGCGTCTCTCTGCGCATTGGGAATCTTGTTATTAATGTGTTGGGGTGAAAAAGATATTGTTTATGGTTGTTCGCTGTTTGGTGGGGGTGTGGTGGGGGTGTGGTAGGGGAGTGGGTGTGTGTGTGGTGGGGGTGTGGTGGGGATGTGGTGGGGTGTGGTGGTGGGGGTGTGTGGGGATGTGGTGGGGGTGTGGTTGGGGTGTGGTGGGGGTGTGGTGGGGGTGTGGTAGGGGTGTGGTGGGTGTGTGTGGTGGGGGTGTGGTAGGGGTGTGGTGGGTGTGTGGTGGTTGGGGTGTGGTGGGGGTGTGGTGGGGTGTGGTGGTGGGTGTGGTGGAGGAGTGGGTGTGTGTGTGGTGGGGGTGTGGTGGGGGTGTGGTGGGGGTGTGGTTGGGGTGTGGTGGGGGTGTGGTGGGGGTGTGGTGGGGGTGTGGTGGGGGTGTGGTGGGTGTGTGGTTGGGGTATGGTGTGGGTGTGGTGGGGGTGTGGTGGGGGATGTGGTGGGGGTGTGGTGGGGGTGTGGTGGGGGTGTGGGTGGGGGTGTGGTGGGGGTGTGGTGGGGATGTGGTGGGGATGTGGTGGAGGGAGTAATGGGGTTGAAGAGGCTGTGAATACTCACCTAACAATTCCCAAGTAAACATAATATTTCCTTTTCCTGCCTATTACTCTCTCGATAAGTTAACCACAGTGAAAATATCGCCTTTTATCGATATCGATATCGAAAATATCTTTTCAAAATTGTCGACTTCCCAACTTTAAGATATTACGTTATTAATTTTCCTCGTAAAACTTTATCCTTCGCGTAAACTGACAAGAGATAATTGGTTGTCTTGCTTGACTGCCAGGAAAAATATCCTCATTGTTTTGACAACTAATGAAGTGATTACGGCATTTTCCTGGAAATAGAACGCAAAATTTTATATCTAATATGCATAAAATCATGTTTTTTCCCCATACAAACCCATATGAAAAATAATTCCTATAAATTAGGTGCGTATTATGCGTCATTAAATACTGTTTTGGTGGCCATATTGATGGTTTAAATATTCTTGAAGACACTAGAGCTCTCTAGGGTGGAGTAGTGCACAATTGCACATCAACAGCTCTATTCAAAGCTGGAGAAATTGCTGTCCTGCAGAGTCTCCAACGACTTTCCGTTTTTAACCTAACTTAACCTAACTAAACTCTGACATAACCTAACTTAACTCTAACTTAACCTAACTTAACTCTAACTTAACCTAACTTAACTCTAACTTAACTCTAACTTAACCTAACTTAACTCTACCTTAACCTAACTTAACTCTACCTTAACCTAACTTTACTCTAACTTAACCTTAACCTTAACTCTAACTTAACCTAACTTAACTCTAACATAACCTAACTTAACTCTAACTTAACCTAACTTAACTCTAACTTAACCTAACTTAACTCTAACTTAACCTAACTTAACTCTAACTTAACCTAACTTAACTCTAACTTAACCTAACTTAACTCTAACATAACCTAACTTAACTCTAACTTAACCTAACTTAACTCTAACTTAACTCTAACTTAACCTAACTTAACTCTACCTTAACCTAACTTTACTCTAACTTAACCTAACTTAACTCTAACTTAACCTAACTTAACTCTAACATAACCTAACTTAACTCTAACTTAACCTAACTTAACCAAAAAGTACAGAGCAGTGAGGAGTTGACAAATTACCCTCTTCTCACGCTTAATGTGTCTATACTTAAGTGCAAGAGAATCATACGTAATTGATTCCGAGGAAGTATTTGCGTGGGAATCATACGCTGTCCCTGAATTTTTTTTTACCAAGCAGCTTCAAGCTGCTTCTGTGAGTGAAGTTGAGCTTCATACGAGCATGTATAGGTAAATCCGCTCAATTTTCTATGCACAATGCAATAGTTTATACAGTTAAATCCACTCATTCATTTCATACGCGTGTGTAAATCCGTTCAATTTATACACACATATGTGGGTAAATCCGTTCAATTTATAGAAACATATGTGGGTAAATCCGTTCAATTTATACACACATATGTGGGTAAATCCGTTCAATTTATACACACATATGTGAGTAAATCCGTTCAATTCATACACATATATGTGGGTAAATCCGTTCAATTTATACACACATATGAGGGTAAATCCGTTCAATTCATACACATATATGTGGGTAAATCCGTTCAATTTATACACACATATGTGGGTAAATCCGTTCAATTTATACACACATATGTGGGTAAATCCGTTCAATTCATACACACATATGAGGGTAAATCCGTTCAATTCATACACACATATGTGGGTAAATCCGTTCAATTCATACACACATATGAGGGTAAATCCGTTCAATTCATACACACATATAACGGGTAAATCCGTTCAATTTATACACACATATGAGGGTAAATACGCTCAATTTATACACACATATGTGGGTAAATCCGTTCAATTCATACACACATATGTGGGTAAATCCGTTCAAATCATACACACATATGTGTGTAAATCCGTTCAAATCATACACACATATGTGTGTAAATCCGTTCAAATCATACACACATATGTGTGTAAATCCGTTCAATTCATACACATCATATCCGTCGAGAGAACGGACTGAACATACATACATATTGGTTGCAATTTATATAACTTTGGCTGACATGATAAAACTTCCTTGCAATGGTTGCAAGTTGAAAAACACAAGGCCTTCTTGCATGCTTATATATCACAGGAAAGTGAAGGAGCGTTTCTTTCAACCACAGAATCCCTTTGGGATGAAGAAATGTATATGTTTATCACTCAGAATATTCGGCAATATGAGTATTGTTTGTGCTATATATATATATATATATATATATATATATATATAATATATATATATATATATATATATATATATATATATATATATATATATATATATATATATATATATATATGTCGTACCTAGTAGCCAGAACTCACTTCTCAGCCTACTATTCAAGGCCCGATTTGCCTAATAAGCCAAGTTTTCCTGAATTAATATATTTACTATAATTTTTTTCTTATGAAATGATAAAGCAACCCTTTCTCTATGTATGAGGTCAATTTTTTTTTATTGGAGTTAAAATTAACGTAGATATATGACCGAACCTAACCAACCCTACCTAACCTAACCTAACCTATATTTATAGGTAAGGTAAGGTTAGGTAGCCAAAAAAAGCTAGGTTAGGTTAGGTTAGGTAGGTTAGGTAGACGAAAAAACATTAATTCATGAAAACTTGGCTTATTAGGCAAATCGGGCCTTGAATAGTAGGCTGAGAAGTGCGTTCTGGCTATTAGGTACGACATATATATATATATATATATATATATATATATATATATATATATATATATATATATATATATATATATATATATATATATATATATTGTGTGTATTTATACCTCAATAAACTTATTTCAATTTCAATTTCAAACCCTTGGGAACGCCATAGGGTCTGAAAAAATGTCATTTATTGTAACTTACATCTAAGACCATTTATCGTAACTATATTAAGGCCATTTATCATAACTGTATTATCATAAGGCCATTTATCATAACTGTATTATCATAAGGCCATTTATCTAATTGTAATATCCTACACGTATTTATCTATCTGTAATATGCTACATGTATTTATATATTATTTCCTTTCCCAACGAAATTATTAGTATTATTATATATCGTAGAAAGGAAACCAGTTTCACAAAATATTATCATATCTCAGCCACCGCGGCGGCTCCCAACTCCGTGGAGCCCGCCATACTCTGTGTCACTGAAGATCTCCAGAACTGCTTGAACCTCGGGTCTACAAACGGAATATTATCTTAAAACGAGGTGTTCTTTTCCCTTTTACATGAGTCTAGGCCGGAACAAAACAGCATTATTATTATTATTCTGGTGAAGAAAACGGCGGAAACTGAAGGGGGGTTAAGTATCGTACGCGGCGGTCTATTGTTGTACCTAAACCAAAATAAACAGTTGTCGTGGAGAAGAAATCTGAGAACGGACGCGGTGGGCAGCGGTGCTTCCCTACCTCTGAGGAGCAAATTGAGGAAGGGGGAAGAGGCAGCTAATGGGGAAGAGGAGGAGGGTAAGGGGGTTGTGGGGGGAAGGAGCAGGTAGGTATTGGAGGATCAGTTGAGAGGGAGACACAAATTTACGACGACACAAACCATGCCATTGGTGAGGCCCGCGTCGCCGCGCGTGTCTGTGAGGGAGCTAAAGGGAGATGCCAGGGGAGGGAAATGCCTATCAGCTTACCTTCCAGGCTGTCTGCTGCCTTCCAGCCTGTTTAGCCTGTCTTCTAGTCTGTCTATCCTGCCTTCCAGTCTGTCTGCCCTGCCTTCCAGGCTGTCTGCTGCCTTCCAGCCTGTTTAGCCTGTCTTCTAGTCTGTCTATCCTGCCTTCCAGTCTGTCTACCCTGCCTTCCAGGCTGTCTGCTGCCTTCCAGCCTGCTTAGCCTGTCTTCCTGCTTTCTAGTCTGTCTAACCTGCCTTCCAGCCTGCCTATTCTGCCTTCCAGTCTGTCTATCCTGCCTTCCAGTCTGTCTATTCTGCCTTCCAGTTTGTCTATCCTGCCTTCCAGTCTGTCTATCCTGCCTTCCAGTCTATTAATCTGATAGCTAACAAAGCTACTAATACAGCATACTGACAGCTATTAGACTCTATTAGAGCAGTATAATGACAATTGCCTATCAACCTATACCGTTGATAGGTTACTCAACCTATACCGTTTATAGGTTAAGTAATAATTGTAAATAAGAACCAATAAGATGCTTATCTTAACATAATAAGAAGGTTAGGTGAGGTCGGTGTTTTCTATGAAGCTTTTCAAGGTAAACTAAAATATTCACAATCAATTAGTATGTCACATATGCACTTATTAAATAAGCCAATATTGACTATAAGCAAATCGAGAACGGGTTGCTGGTTTATATACAGGGCTGCACACGTGTGTAAATATATTAAACATTTTGTATTTAGTTGCCTCCCAACTCTCATTTTTATTTACAAATATGTCATGTTGTTTAGTAAATTTATCAATCAGTTTTATCGCGTCGGCTTGGTGGTTTTTTTAAGCTGTATGAGTTCGTTGAATTGATGAATCGCTATAGCTTTAATGCCTTGCTGTCCATATGTAAATGATTGTGACTTTTACTTTGGGCTTTGCTGCGTTTATGTACGTACTCGCCTAGTGGTGTTTGCGGGGGTTGAGCTCTGGCTCTTTGGTCCCACCTCTCAACTGTCAACTGTCACATGTACGTATGTGTATCTGTGTACGTATGGGCTCCTGTGTATATGTGTTGTGACTTTTACTTTGGGCTTTGCTGCGTTTATGTACGTACTCGCCTAGTGGTGTTTGCGGGGGTTGAGCTCTGGCTCTTTGCCCTGGAAACACAAACTGAAACTGCCTCTATTTTCCGCTTGTTACAACTTGTAATAAAGTTGTTACATCTTGGCTTAACGTGTTTATGACGTATTAGAACGTTGCTACAACTTGCTATATTGGTTGTTATAACTGGTTAGGAGGTGTTAAAACTTGTTCGAACGTTGTAGCAACGTCGTAGTTTCGGTGTGTGTTTGGCGGGTGGTCCCGCCTCTCAACTGTCAACTGTCAACTGTACGTATGTGTATCTGTGTACGTATGGGCTCCTGTGTATATGTGTATGTAAAATGTAGATTCATAAGCATAGATACTAGCATGTGTACGTACAT
>NW_025575138.1:0-20312 GCF_020424385.1 Procambarus clarkii | reverse complement strand
CTAGAAGGCCTTCATGACCCAGCGTGGTAGCGGGACCTCTCCTGGCCAGTTACAATTGGTGAATTTATTCAAATTATCCAAGTTGATGGTTCTCACTGGGCCACCGTTTCCAACATTGGAGTAACTGGACAAATTAACATATACGACACCAGGCATAAATTACCATCCAAATCTACTGAAGTTATCTTGTATGCTCTTGCTAATTGCCAGGATGATAAGCTGATATGCAATATAATGAATGTCAGCAGACACAAGGACTCAAGTATGAGTGGGGTATATGCTGTGGCGTTTGCTGCATCACTTGCAAGTGGTGTAGATCCGGTGAACCTCGTATGATATGCAGAATGAGACAACATCTTCAAGAGAACTTTAAAGGAAAGTGTCTCATCTCATTCCCTGCAGCTCAGACACTGAGAAGAAAACGAATCATCCGGTCATGCTCGATGGAAGTGTACTGCATTTGCAGAAAGCTAAATGATTTGAAGCTGATGGTATGCTGTGAACGTTGCAATATTTGGCACCATGGATCATGTGTAGGTGTTACAGAATGTAATGATGATTCGTGGATTTGTTTCTTGTGCGCTAGCAAGTTGTAAATTATAATTTAAAATACTTAATTAATACATTATTATTATTATTATTATTATTATAATTAATTATTATAACCTTACCAAATGCTTTGCTGAATCAAATAATGTTATTACTTTCAATGTGTTACAATAGCATAATTAAGTGCTGCAACTATCAGGTCTTTTATATAGTCGGTATTTGTTATATTCTGTACTCTTTTAATGTTATTTAAATTTCAAATAGAAATAGTTTTTAAAGTATGTATCTTAATAAATTTGAACCTTATATTATTTAACATCAACAAATTAGATTTCGAATATTAAAACCAATTTCAACCAATTAAAGGATTTATTCTTTAATGTTAAAAATTGTTCAAACTGAAATAAATATATAACACTGTACGGTACAGTTGTGTTTAATTATGTTTTGCGATTCCTTTGGAAAAGGTATTTGTGCACCAAGTACTACTAGGTCAGTATGAGATATGCTGAATGTTGTCAATATACCATCTGAATACGCTTCACTTTGCGTTAATCATTGAACGTCCTAATGATTAAGGTCCCCAAAAGGACTTAATCAGACCTCAGTGGATATTTTTACTCTCCCTCTCTCTCTCTCTCTCTCTCAGAGCATCCCTTTATGTGTTGTATGTGGGTGCTGAAGTTCAGTCTCTTGTCTATGTACCCAAGCAAACCCAAGCAAACTACTGTGGAAATGTGCAGGACAAACATATCAATTGTGACACTAGCTCTCCACATATAGCATTTGCTTAATTTAGAAACTGTACTTGTGGTCGATCTCGAACACATGTTGTTGATGTGACGATGTGTTATGAATTTTGTGGCTAGCTACTCAAGATTGTAACTTGCTTAGATAAATAAATTGTGTGTTCAGTCCCTGAACCCATTACGTGATAAATTAACTAAACTAAAAACTATAGTATGGCGACGAAACCTGAACTGCATAATGTAAATAGGGATTAACCAGAAAAAGATATAGGTGAAGAATAACACCAGGTAACTGTAAAGCTGCCGCCCAGTTGGGTGGGTGTGGAGCACATGACTGTAAAGCTGCCGCCCAGTTGGGTGGGTGTGCAGCAAGACTAGTAACTGTGTGACTCACCATAAATGTAAAGTGCCTTGTATAGTGACTGTTGTGAGCCTCTTGTTGAATCACTTGTGACACAAAAAATTACTGATGTGTGTATTTGTGTGGGTGATTAAATATGTATGTGTATTTATATATGTATACGTATGTATATGTACATGTATGCATAAGTATGTGTACATTAATAATTTTGTAACTAGCGTCAAAAGATTGTTATTTGCTTAGCTAAACGAACTAGAGGGTTCAGTTCCTGAACCGATTATGTGCCTCTGTAATCCTTTACATCACCGCCCACGGAATGGGTATTATGGGGTGCATAATAAAGAAAGAAAATGAATGGACCGAACCCCACAATTCATTTAGCTAAGCAAGATACAATCTTAATGAGCTAGTTACAAAATTCACTATAAGTCGTCAAATCATAAATGGGTTCGAGATGGACCACAAGTAGTGCATTATATAATTTATCAGTATTGTGCAGCCTGTGATCCCCGCCTGGCTGGATACTGATACCTAGGTAATTTTCATGTGTCCGGACACCGGCGATAAGGTGGTATTATTGATTTAACTTAAGAGATATATATTTTTAAATGTTGTCACATTAACGACTACATCTTCCTTTCTTCTGACATATAGATTTTTAAGATTAATTAAAATATATGGAAACTAATTATACAATTTATTGGCTGGTGTGCAGGGCTTCACACTCTCAGAGCAAGCCATCAAGTAACTATCAAAACGCATATATCTTCGTTTTCACTTCAGTTATATTTATGACAAAGGATTTTAAATGTAGCCTATATTTCTACCTTTCTGATGACATAAATACTTTCGTTAATTACAATATCTAGATCAAACTAATATTGATTTTCAAAAGGTTGTATATTTTCCATCAATGGAGAGCATCAGCCAAGAAGCCTTCTTTAAAATATGAATATCTTTCCTCACCTAATAAGACCTAATCTCTGAATAAAACGCAAAAAAAAAAAACTTGATTGTAACCTATCCACCGCTGCCCATTGGATGGGGGAGAGGGGGTTATGTGTAGGATAAACATATCAATTGTGACACTAGCCCTCCATATATGTCAGTTGCTTAAATTATAAACTGTACTTGTGGTCGGTCTCGAGCCCATTGTTGATGTGACAATGTGTATTGACTTTTGTAACTAGCTTATCAAGATTATAACTTGCTTGGCTATATGAATTGTGGGGCTCATTCCCTGAGCCCATTATGTGCCTCTGTAACACTCCACTATCGTCCATAGGATGGGTATGGAGTGCATAATAAATGAACTAAACTAAGCTCTGCCTTTTTGATAACATATATAATTATTAGCTTTATTTGCGAATCTCAATTAATTAAACAATATATCACAGAGCCTGTAGGGTTCGGTGAGATGAGCGAAGAGACATGGGATATTTTACATAAGTACAGTACATTGTAGTTTAAGTAGCGAACGCATGTCAACGAATAACGAGTATATATAACAAAACCATTGTCCTATGAAGTCGATTTAACTTCCAAACATATATTTTTTAATTAATGTTAAATGTTTTCTGGCTAGTTATGTTAGATTTTATTAAAATACGTATTCTACTTGTTAACATTATAATTTAAATTTGTGATAATTTGAGCAGAGAAGTACGACAACTGGATATGCCAACAAACACTTTCCAAACAACGTTATATCTTGGATAAGTCGCTCCACAACATTGCTGCTTGGACCATCGACTTCCTTTGATGCTACTTATTTCATAATGAAATTATATTAGTTTGGAGTAAATATATGTTTTCTCATGTTCTGCATTCAGCACCCACATTATAGTGAGTAAATATACCATATTACTTCATTACTTAAATAATGCTAAGAGGGTTTGAGTAGCTTTGGGTTTGAGTAGCTTTGTTCTTGACGGAGTGCACAGAATCTCCAATAGATGGGACGAGAGTCGCCCCATTTCTCTCACCCGAGAGAGAGTCGAAACTTAATTTAAAATTGATATATCTTTGTTCTCGAACATGATATATCTCATTTGGTGCAATTATAATAATGTTCATATATCGGTCTTTCTGGAGGCATATAAGATTTTAGGCTTTATTAGCGTATCTTTGTTAATTATACAATATATCGGCAAGTGCGTAGGCGTCTGCACTCCATGCCCGACAAGCTACTGAGCGCTACTATAAAAACATATGTATCTTCACTTGAGCTATAAATATGTCTATTGTAATGTATTTAAAATGAAGCTCTTATTTCTATCTTGCTTAAGACATATAAAACATTTCTGTTTATTAACGAATTTACGTGAAATAAACATTGATCTGAGAGAGAGTTGCTCTGTCGTTCAGTCTGTACGGGGTGGGAGCTCCGTAATTTTTAAAATACAATAATCTTCATTAGAAATTTAAATATGTCTATAGCAAAGTGTTTAAAGTGAAGCTTATATGTCTGTCTTTCTTGAGACATATAAAACATATATGTTTACTAACGAATTCACGTGAAATAAACATTGTTCTGAGAGAGAGTTGCTCGGTCGATCGATCTGTCCGGGGTCGGAGCTCGGCTATTATAAAAGTACACGTATCTTCGGTTTAAATTTAAATATGCCCATGGTAAGGTATTTAGAATGAAGCTTATATTTCTATATTTCTTGTGACATATAAAACTTTTACGTTTATTAAGGAATCTGCGTGAAATAGGCATGGTTCTGAGATGAATGCTGCGGGTTTCGAGCTCGACGCGCGGCAATGGACGCCATATACACATCCAGTGGGTGTTATTGGACCCCATACCCATTTTATGGGTGGTTGGAGCCCCATACCCATTCTATGGGTGGTTGGAGCCCCATACCCATCCTGTGGGTTGTAGTGGACGCCATACTCATCCTGTGGGTGGTATTGGACCCCATACCCATCCTGTGGGTGGATGTGATCCCCATACTCATCCTCTGGGTGGATGTGACCCTCATACCCATCCTGTGGGTGGTATTGCACCCCTTACTCACCTAACAGGTGGTAGTGGACAATATACCGATCCTGTAGTTGGTATAGTAGACACAATACCATCCTGTTTAGAGTAGTTTACCCCATAGACATTCCAATGAACCATCGTTTTCTGTTAGCGTTCCTACAAAACATTCTTTAAAGATTTGTAAAGCACCAACTATGGTATATAATATTGATTGGTGAAGGACTGTTATTCTATGTAATAATTTTTAGTGCTTATTATAATTTACTAAGAACAACTAATATTTCTCAAAACAAAACTACGAACCTTCAATAGGAAGTAGCTGATCTATAATATTCTAAGAGCATGGACAATAGTAGGTAAATTTCACAACCCATGTGGGACCTGAAAAGTACAATTTTCCTTATAATTGAACCAATCACGACTATTCTGCTATCTAGGTTGACGGACGGGTACTGTGAGACGCAAGTTGGTACGTGAGGAAGAGTTTGGGCCTTGGAAAAAAAAGTAACTGGGAATATATCACATATTTACTAATTCATATTCAACATATTGACTTTAAGCATTAAGTCATATATGTGCTGTCTTGTGTGAGAACGGGTTGCACACCTACACTCACACACCAACACACCTACACTCACACACCAACACACCAACACTCACACACCAACACTCACACACCAACACACCAACACTCACACACCAACACACCTACACTCACACACCAACACTCACACACCAACACACCAACACTCACACACCAACACACCAACACTCACACACCAACACACCACACTCACACACCAACACACCAACACTCACACACCAACACTCACACACCAACACACCTACACTCACACACCTACACTCACACACTCACACACCAACACACCTACACTCACACACCAACACACCTACACTCACACACCAACACACCTACACTCACACACCAACACACCTACACTCACACACCAACACACCAACACTCACACACCAACACTCACACACCAACACACCTACACTCACACACCAACACACCAACACTCACACACACCAACACTCACACACCAACACACCAACACTCACACACCAACACACCAACACTCACACACCAACACTCACACACCAACACGCCAACACTCACACACCAACACACCTACACTCACACACCAACACACCAACACTCACACACCAACACACCTACACTCACACACCAACACTCACACACTAACACACAAACACTCACACACCAACACTCACACACCAACACACCAACACTCACACACCAACACACCAACACTCACACACCAACACTCACACACCAACACACCTACACTCACACACCTACACTCACACACTCACACACCAACACACCTACACTCACACACCAACACACCAACACTCACACACCAACACACCAACACTCACACACCAACACACCAACACTCACACACCAACACACCAACACTCACACACCAACACACCAACACTCACACACCAACACACCTACACTCACACACCAACACACCTACACTCACACACCAACACACCAACACTCACACACCAACACACCAACACTCACACACCAACACACCAACACTCACACACCAACACACCAACACTCACACACCAACACACCAACACTCACACACCAACACACCAACACTCACACACCAACACACCAACACTCACACACCAACACACCAACACTCACACACCAACACACCAACACTCACACACCAACACACCAACACTCACACACCAACACACCTACACTCACACACCAACACACCTACACTCACACACCAACACACCTACACTCACACACCAACACACCAACACTCACACACCAACACACCAACACTCACACACCAACACACCTACACTCACACACCAACACACCTACACTCACACACCAACACACCTACACTCACACACCAACACACCTACACTCACACACCAACACACCAACACTCACACACCACACACACAACACTCACACACCAACACACCAACACTCACACACCAACACACCTACACTCACACACCAACACACCTACACTCACACACCAACACACCTACACTCACACACCAACACACCTACACTCACACACCAACACACCTACACTCACACACCAACACAGGGGTGTAGGCGCATCGTGGTACTGTGTCGGTGGACTGGCCAAAGAGCCAGAGCTCAACCCCGCAAGCACAATTTGGTGAGTACACACACACTGTCTGGGGTCTGGTAGCAGAGCGGACAGCGTGCAGGACTCGTAATTCTGTGGCCCGTGTTCGATTCCCGGACCAGGCAGAAACAAATGGGCAAAGTTTCTTTCACCCCTGATGCCCCTCTTACCTACCAGTAAAGAGGTACCTGGGAGTTAGACAGCTGTTACGGAGCTGCTTCCTGGGGGTGTGTGTGTTTGGGGGGGGGGGAGGGGAAATAGTTAGTCGTTACAGTTGATTGATTGACAGTTGAGAGGCGGGCCGAAAGAGCAGAGCTCATCCCCGCAAGCACAACTAGGTGAATACACTGTTACGGAATCTACACCATCGCCGGAGTGCAGAGTGGCAGTTTCAGCGCCATCTGTGAGTCTGCACTCAAACTCCCCTGGTATTGAACGCTATGTGGACAACGCCATCTGTTGATGGTGGCGTGGCAGCGATGAATGGCTCCTGTTTCCTGACATAGTTAGACAGAGAGGTCAACGTGGATGACCTCTGGTGGATGGCGTGTCACAATCAACGCCATCTAGAGTGTCCTACGAGCGTAATATGAACTCCCTAGTGTACGAGTGTTACCCCCATGGTTTCCCCAGTGTCCTGTCCATCTAATTAATGACGTTTTTATGTCCACAGAAGTGACGTATGGAGGCAACCGTACTGACGAAGGCAGTTTACATTGGGCAGTCCACAAACTCTTTGCTTGGTCCTGCAAGAAGACTATGTAAGCCGCCGTCGATCAGAGCAGTGTGTGTTAACTGCTGATATACGCAGTGTTGATATAGATTGGTGAACCTGAGATTGGCAATTAAGGGTTACAGTGATGTGCCTAGCGTGAAGTGCTGCTAGCAAGCTGCTAGAGGCTTCTGCCAGGGGTTAGCTACCTCTGTATGAGTTTGTTTGGGACCCCCTGTCAGCGTGTTGCTGAAGCCCTCTGCCAGTGCCTAGCTGGAGAGGGAAGATCGGGTGTAAGTGCATCGTGATACTGTGTTGGTGGACTGGCCCACATAAAAGGTGGATTCGCCTGTGTTTGCCAGTACGAGTGGACAGGGTACTGGACAGTGGAAACATTGGAGTTGACGAACACTGCAAACGCATTTGTGTCCTGTGTGAAAGTAACACTTTTGTATATAAGCGTAGTAATAATCTATTTATATATTTATTTATTGGTGGCGATAAATATATTGGTGAAGGGAATCGTGTGGTGTTTATCCCCCCCCACCTCATTTATTCATTGAACTACTACCAGCTCTTGAAAGCATACTACCGACTTAGGGTCGGATATACTATACTATACAAGAGGTTATAAAATCAAGAATCTGGTTACTGGCGCATAGTGGCCGTAACACACACACACGTCATATGTACATTTTCAAATGTAATGCAATGAAGATAGGTGTAGGGAGCAGGAGACCAGATATCATTTGGGAGATGAAATTCTTCAAGAGTCAGAGAGACAAAGACTTGGGTGTTGATATCACACCAGACCTGTCCCCTGAAGCTCATATCAAGAGGATAATATCGGCAGCATATGCCAGGTTGGCCATCATAAGAACGGCATTTAGAAAATTGTGTAAGGAATCATTCAGCACTTTGTATACCACCTATGTCAGACCAATCCAGGAGGAGTCCTTATCCAGTCAAGCATACGACTAAATTGGAAAAGGTTCAAAGGTTTACCACCGGACTAGTACCCGAACTGAGAGGTGTGAGCTACAAGGAGACACTAGGGGAATTAAACCTCACGTTGCTGGAAGACATAAGAGTTAGGGGGACATGATCACCACGTACAAGATTCTCAGAGGAATTGATAGGGTTGATAAAGACAGGCTAGTTAACACAAGGGGCACACGCACTAGGAGACACAGGTGCAAATTGAGTGCCCAAATGAGCCACAGAGACATTAGAAACATTTTTTTTAGTGTCAGAGTGGTTGACTAATGGAATGCATTAGGCAGATGTGGTGGAGGCTGACTCAATACACAGTTTCAAGTGTAGATATGATAGAGCCCAGTAGGTTCAGGAACCTGTACACCAGTTGACTGACAGTTGAGAGGCGGGACCAAAGAGCCAGAGCTCAACGCCTGCAAGACAAATAGGTGAGTACAAATTGGTGAGTAGACACGTAACACCTAATCTAACTCCTGAGGCACATATAAATAGGATATAGACAGCAGCGTACATCATTCAGAAACCTAAGTAAGAAAGCATTTAGTGCTCTTTACACTGCCTACGTCAGGCCAGTCTTAGAGTATGCTGTGCCATCATGGAGTCGTCACCTGAAGAAACACATAAGGAAACTGGAAAAGGTTCAGAAGATTGCAACGAGACTAGTCCCAGCGTTACGAGGGATTGGGTATGATGAGCGCCTGAAGGAACTGTGCATTACGACACTAGAAAAAAGAACACAGAGGTGGGGGGGGGGTGCTCTGTCACATTCTCTAGTCATTTAGCGGCTGCTCTGTCATTTGCATAGACATAGAGCACCTGTGCGCTCTATGTCGCACAGTAATGTAGTCTTGCTAGAAATCGCCAGAGTACGGCAGGTTGCAGACTGCTGATGAATGAGATACGAGCTGGAAAGATGGGATATAGTCCAGGCCACAGTCTCTATATTTCCCTTCCCGACCAGCTACCTGATTGGTCTTCAAATTGCAGCCCTCTCTCCCTATTGGTCGTCACTCAGGGGTTCCCGCCCTGAAACTATGAGGAGTTTGCCACATTTTCAGACGATCAGCCGCGTTGCCTTCACTCTCTGATGCTTCTCGCCAAGACCACAAAAATCTCTACACCATCTAAGCTTTCTCAAACCTGATACCTTTCACTTTTATGAACCCGAATCCTCGCTTAAAAATATATATAAAAAAAAAATAAAATAATTATATATATATATAATGTATATATAATATATATATATATATATATATATATATATATATATATATATATATATATATATGTCGTAGCCAGAACGCACTTCTCGGCCTACTATTCAAGGTTCAGCCTATTAGGCCCGATTTGCCTAATAGGCCGAGTTAGTTTCTTTTTTTTCAAAATATTGTTTCCAGTTCGTATATTTGAAATATTATTGTTATATTATGTTAACAACATAATATATTGACTTAGTTATATTAGTTTATGTTAGGTTCACATACATTAGGTTAGGTGAGGTAAGTTAGGTTAGGTTAGGTTAGGTTAGGTTAGGTTAGGTTAGGTTGGGTTAGGTTAGGTTAGGTTAGGTTAGGTTAGGTTGGGTTAGGTTAGGTTAGGTTGGGTTAGGTTAGGTTAGGTTAGGTTAGGTTGGGTTAGGTTAGGTTAGGTTAGGTTAGGTTAGGTTAGGTTGGGTTAGGTTAGGTTAGGTTAGGTTAGGTTGGGTTAGGTTAGGTTAGGTTAGGTTAGGTGAGGTTGGGTTAGGTTAGGTTAGGTTAGGTTAGGTTAGGTTAGGTTAGGTTGGGTTAGGTTAGGTTAGGTTAGGTGAGGTTAGGTTAGGTTAGGTTAGGTTAGGTTAGGTTAGGTGAGGTGAGGTTAGGTTAGGTTAGGTTAGGTTAGGTTAGGTGAGGTTAGGTGAGGTTAGGTTAGGTTAGGTGAGGTTAGGTGAGGTTAGGTTAGGTTAGGTTAGGTGAGGTTAGGTTAGGTTAGGTTAGGTTAGGTTAGGTGAGGTTAGGTTAGGTTAGGTTAGGTTAGGTTAGGTGAGGTTAGGTTAGGTTAGGTTAGGTTAGGTTAGGTGAGGTTAGGTTAGGTTAGGTGAGGTTAGGTTAGGTTAGGTTAGGTTAGGTGAGGTTAGGTTAGGTTAGGTTAGGTTAGGTTAGGTGAGGTTAGGTTAGGTTAGGTTAGGTTAGGTTAGGTGAGGTTAGGTTAGGTTAGGTTAGGTGAGGTTAGGTTAGGTTAGGTTAGGTGAGGTTAGGTTAGGTTAGGTGAGGTTAGGTGAGGTTAGGTTAGGTTAGGTTAGGTGAGGTTAGGTTAGGTTAGGTTAGGTTAGGTTAGGTGAGGTTAGGTTAGGTTAGGTGAGGTTAGGTTAGGTTAGGTTAGGTTAGGTTAGGTTAGGTGAGGTAGGGTTCGTTAGGTTCGGCCATATATTTACGTTAGTTTTAACTCAAATGAAAAGAACTTAACTCAAACATAATGAAATGAATAGCTTTATCATTTCATAAGAAAAAAATCGAAAAATATATAGATTCAGGAAAACTAAGCTTATTAGGCAAATCGAGCCTTGCATATTAGGCTGAGTACTGCATTCTGGCTACTAGGTACAATACACACACACACACACAAAGGTTCAAAGATTTGCCACCAGACTAGTACCCGAGCTGAGAGGTATGAGCTACGAGGAGAGACTGCGGGAATTGAACCTCACTGCGCTGGAAGACAGAAGAGTTAGGGGGGACATGATCACTACATTCAAGATTCTCAAGGGAATTGATAGGGTATATAAAGACAGGCTATTTAACACAAGGGGCACACGCACAAGGGGACACAGGTGGAAACTGAGCGCCCAAATGAGCCACTGAGATATTAGAAAGAATTTTTTAGTGTCAGAGTGGTTGACAATGGAATGCATTAGGAAGTGATGTGATGGAGGCTGACTCCATACACAGTTTCAAGTGTAGATATGATAGAGCCCAATAGGCTCAGGAATCTGTACACCTGTTGATTGACGGTTGAGAGGCGGGACCAAAGAGCCAGAGCTCAACCCTTCGCAAACACAACTAGGTGAGTACATATTATATATATATATATATATATATATATATATATATATATATATATATATATATATATATATATATATATATATATATGTTTCATTGAATATGACCGCATATTCTGTATTTATTATTTTCTGGTTTAGGGCTTCTATCCCTCTATGTTCTTAGCATCAGGGCTTAATTGGAATAGGAGTTCTCCAAAACTCATTTTCGTACTTTTAAGGTGAAGAAAAGAAGTGATTTACTATAGAGTGTATTACACTTATTTGTATAATTTGCACGACGTTTCGAACCTCCATGGTTCATTCTCAAGTGAACAATCTTACAATACTAGTTGATTTTATACCCGCATTAGTTCAGGTGATAATACAATGAAGGTGAAAAACATGGGGGGATACATAAGGGATAAACATAGGGGCTGCAGAAGGCTTATTGGCCCATACGAGGCATCTCCTATCTAAACACAAAGATTAATCCAGTGTAATTGGCCTGTTATGTTGGACATTGTCTTCTGTGTTGGCATCGATATGTTCTTGTCTTGTCCTTACTCTCATGGTGGGTAGAGTAAATAGTTCCGTGATTTGGGTGTTCATGGTAGGTCGCTCTATTCTTATGTGAATTGCCTCAAGAATTTGTAATCTTCTTGAATCTTGGGTTTTGTCTATTATGCAAGTATTCTTGTTCAACATTTCTCTTGTTAGAGTAATGTCATGGGCTCGTCTCATGTGATTCCTAGGGGCACCAGATTGAAGATGGCATGTCAAACGCCTCGTCAGCTTGGTCGACGTCATACCTATGTACTTACATTGAAGGTTACATCCCTCGTGGGGGCAAGTGTACATGTATACAACGCTTGACTGCTGTAGAGGGTTCTCCGTCGGCTTCGGGCTGTTTTTGATAAGGAGTTCGGAAGTCTTCTTGGTTTTGTAGAATATTATCAGGTTTATGTTTTGGTTAGGAGTAGTGCTTTTTACTCCTTTACGGATTATTTCTTTCATTATTCTTTCCTCTTTTATATGTTCACTGTGCATGGTTGAATTGTAATATAATTTTATTGGGGGTGTTATTTTATTGGGTAATGTAGATATAAAATCGGAGATACGTAAGTTCTATTCAGTTGTGTATTTGTGAACTAAAGTCTTTGAAAATGTAATAAGTTTTACGAAACGCGCCCGTGTCGCGTCAGACTAGAAATAAAAATGAATTTTGGAGAATTGATTTTGATTTACCTCCAACAGTGAAGCGTAATGTACGAAAGATTGAGAAAATTTGTGTTAGAATTATTAATCTTACTTTTTCGGTCATATTTAATAATATATATATATATATATATATATATATATATATATATATATATATATATATATATATATATATATATATATATATATATATATATATATATACTGTATATATATATTGAATATGACCGAAAAGGTAAGATTAATAATTCTAACACGAATTTTCTCAATATTTCTTATGTTTTTCTTCACTGTCGGTGTAATAAAAAGATCAATTCTCCAAAATTAAATTTTTAATTGTCTGACGCCTGAATGCATTTCGTAATGCTTATTACATTTTCAAAGACTTAATTTACACAAAGATTCATCGAACTTTATACTCATTTTGGGTGAGGTGATATGGTAGAAAGTTTTGGATGAGGTGAAAAATCTTATGACAAACACAAGACAGAACACGGAACAATGGGTATAAATGTATATGAGAACTACAGAAGGCCTATTGGCCCATACTTCCTCTTGTTGCAGGCGATCAGCCACAATAACGTGGCTAAAGTACGTTGACCAAACCACACACTAAAAGGTAAAGGGACGACGACGTTTCGGTCCGTCCTGGACTATTCTCAAGTCGATCGACTTGAGAATGGTCCAGGACGGACCGAAACGTCGTCGTCCTTTCACCTTCTAGTGTGTGGTCTGGTCAACTTCCTCTTGCTGCTAACATATTGGTTCGGGTTTTTGAAGTAGGTAGAATATAATTGTGCATTAATTGGCTGTTGATTGCTGGTGTTGACTTTTTGATGAGTAGTGCCTCACTGATGTCGAGCCGCCTGGTATCACTGTACCTATCGATGATTTCTGAGTTGTTTGTTAAAATTTCTCTGGTGATGGTCTGGTTGTGAGAAGAGATTATATGTTCCTTGATAGAGCCCTGTTGCTTATGCATTGTTAATCGCCTGGAAAGAGACGTTGTTGTCTTGCTTATATACTAAGTTCTTAGGGGCTTACAGTTCCCAAGTGGGCATTTAAAGGCATAGACGACATTGGTCTCCTTTAAAGCGTTTTCCTTGGTATCTGAAGAGTTTTTCATGAGTAGATTGGCCGTTTTTTGGGGGGGTTTTATAATAAATTGTCAATTGTATTTTCTGATTTTTGTCTGTTGGGATAACATTCCTATCAACAATATCTTTCAGGACCCTTTCCTCTGTTTTATGAGCCGTCGAAAAGAAGTTCCTGTAAAATAGTCTAATAGGGGGTACAAGTGTTGTGTTGGTTGACTCTTCAGAAGTTGCATGGCGTTTCACCTTCCTTCTTATGATGTCTTCAACGAAACCGTTAGAGAAGCAGGCACCCTTCTTAAGCCAAGATGGACACATGTATAAGCAAGTAGATGGGGTCGCCATGGGTTCTCCCCTAGGTGTCCTGTTTGCAAACTTCTACATGGGTACCATCGAGCAGAAGGTCTTAGTTGACATGGACTTAAAACCGGCCATATACTGCAGGTATGTTGACGACATTTTTACACAGGTACCTGATGTCAGACATCTGCAGCACCTGAAGGAGGCATTTGAGCGGAATTCTGTGTTGAGTTCACTTACGAGATGGAGAAGGATGGGAAGCTGCCCTTTCTAGATGTAACAGTCATGGAAAGGAGCGGAGGTTTCCACACTGCAGTCTACACTAAGGAAACAAACATAGGAATGTGCCTCAATGCCAACAGTGACTGCCCAGACAGGTACAAGAGGAGTGTCTGTCGGAAAATCCGACACTATTTAATAATATATCATACAGACAGATAATTGCTGTATAGTATAAACAAGTTAACCCATAGAAAACGTAACTTGTAGTGGAATTACCGTCTATAGAAAACGGGATATCATCACCACATACTATTATAAATCACCACCTATTATGCTGGGAATTATTCTTAAATACATTAGTCTTTGGACTTTACCATTATAAAAACATCTCATATAAATTAACTTAATTATCAATATTAAAGTAGAGTAAATGTGACCCTTCTATCACCTTTGGACATCTAGACAATGTAAGCCAGGCGTCAGGAGGAAGGAGGGCAGCCATTGTTGTGTCACCTCCGAGACGTGTGGAGCAAATTTGGCTCCTATCATATCTGGACAATGTCGGCCAGGCATCAATAGTATGGAGTGTTAGATGCAGCCATTGTTGAGACTAGACCAGAGGCTCACACGGGAGCAAATTCGGCTCCTGTTAAATTTACTTGGACGTAGTGTTATGGAAACTAAAAGTGTACCATTATCAACACGCTGTCTACAAATTCAAGTTAAGTGTTCTTTCCGAAACCCATTATCTATCATTAGTGGCCATTAATGTCATTGGGTAGGGTTTGCCGGTTAGAACGCGAAATCGCCTCATACTAAAGGTAATTAAGCCAGGTCTTTATTGTTCCATGTACTGTATAGTGTTTTCTCTGATATAGCTTGTCATATATAGGATTCTGGCTTCACAGCTAGCGCACTTTTGACAGGTCAAGACGAGGAAGATTTTGTGCACCAGTTACTGGGTGATGGAAGCTACCTCAAAGAGGATAATTTGGTGTCTACACCCTAGTTATACCTGGTGGACTAACCTGCTGTACTATAAGATAAGGAACCTCTTCAATGTATGTAGTTAATTCTGTAGTTTGATTGGCTGCATATATATAAACATAAACCCCCCCTAATGTGTAGAGGATCGATTTGTGAGATTATGAGATTATTGCAGAAATACAGTCCACTTATCATTATACAAATTGCTATCGAAGTATATAAATTAACGTAAATATAAATTCTATATAAATTCATATAAATTAAATAAATATAAATCTCACAGGTCGGTTCCCATAGTGTCGTCAACGCTTACGTCGACCGTGCTCATAGCCACAGCTCAGGATGGAAGCAAGTCGATGAAGGCAGGTAAGGCAGGTCCTAGTCAACAACGGCTTCTCTAACGGTTTTGTAGAAGACATAAAAAGAAAAGTGAAACGCCATGCAACCTCTGAAGAGTCAACCAACACAACACTTGTATCCCCTATTAGACTATTTTACAGGAACTTCTTTTCGACGGCTCATGAAACGGAGCAAAGTGTCCTGAAAGATATTGTTGATAGGAACGTTATCCCTACAGACAAAAATCAGAAAATACAATTGACAATTTACTAAAAAAACAAAAATAGACCAACCTACTCATGAAAAACTCCCCAGACACCAAACAGAACGCTTTAAAGGAAACCAACGTCATTTATGCCTTTAAATGCCCACTTGGGGACTGTAAGCCTCAAAGAACTCAGTATATAGGCAAGACAACAACGTCTCTTTCCAGGCGATTAACAATGCATAAACAACAGGGCTCCATCAAGGAGCATATAATCTCTTCCCACAACCAGACCATCACCAGAGAAATCTTAACAAACAACTCAGAAATCATCGATAGATACAACGATAGCAGGAGGCTCGGCATCAGCGAGGCATTACACATAAAAAATCAACAGCAGCAATCAACAGCCAATTAATGCACAACTATATTCTACCCACTTCAAGACTCCGCTCCAATATAGAGGCATCAAGAAATATGGACCAATAGGCTTTCTACAATTACTTCCATTCAATACCCATTGTTTCGTGTTCTGTCTTGTGTTAGAATTCAATACCCATTTAATACCCATTGTTGAAAGTTCGTTTTTCACCTCATCCACCTCACCCAAATGTAGATATAAACTCGAAGATGTGCAAAGCTCTATTCAGTTTCAGTTATGTGTTTGTAAACTAAAGTCTTTGAAAATGTAATAAGTTTTACGAAACCCGCTCAAGTGTCGCGTCAGACTAGAAATAGAAATGAATTTTGGAGAATTGATCTTTGAATTACCATCAACAGTGAAAAGAAATGTACGAAAGATTGAGAAAATTCGTGTTAGAATTATTAATCTTACTTTTTCGGTCATATTTAATAATATATGTCTACAGGAAGGACTGCTACCAAAATATACTAATATATATATATATATATATATATATATATATATATATATATATATATATATATATATATATATAACTGAAATCTCACACCCCAGAAGTGACTCGAACCCATACTGCCAGGAGCACTCTGCTGGCGTACAGGACACCTTAACCGCTCGACCAACACGACCGGACAAAAGAGGATGGTAACCGAGGCTATTTCCATCCCCCCGCCGACACTCGGTTGGTAATCTTGGGCATGGTATTTTGGTCGAGCGGTTAAGGTGTCCTGTACGCCAGCAGAGTGCCCCTGGAAGTAAAGATAAAGAATAAAACAAGCGAAAAATACCAAATATCAAAAAGACAAAAACTGGACATTGAATACAAATATATGGAGAAATAAATCAATAACAACTTTGCTTGTCAGAATGAAAATGTTTCTCCTCTTGAAAGTATTTTTTTTTGTATTATTGATTATATCAACAGCATTTAGAGGTAACGAGGCGAGACAGCGATTCAGTCATCGAACTGAATTTGCGAAATGATGAGGAAATGTGATATGTTGTCCCCCCTCCCTACTACTTCCTTTGTCTCACCTTCCGTTCTCTATTCTCATTCGTAATATACTTCTTCCCCTTCCCTCCCTCCTCTCTTCTCTCTCTCTCTCCCACCCTCCCTCTTTTGTCCTCTTCCTCCCTCTCTCTCTCAGTCTACCTTTCTCTTCCCCCACCTCTCCTTTCACCGAAGTTTCCCTCCTCTACGTCCTTAGGTTTCTCTCTCTCTCTAGGTCTTTATTCCAACCTCCCGTGGTCCCGTGGTCTCCTCCTTCCTTCCCTCCTTCCCTGCCCTTCCCTGCCCTTCCCTGCCCTCCCCTGCCCTCCCCTGCCCTCCCCCTGCCCTTCCCTGCCCTTCCCTGCCCTTCCCTGCCCTTCCCTGCCCTCGCCTGCCCTTCCCTGCCCTTCCCTGCCCTTCCCTGCCCTTCCCTGCCCTTCCCTTCCCTGCCCTTCCCTGCCCTCCCTGCCCTTCCCTGCCCTTCCCTCCCTCCCCTGCCCTCTGCCCTTCCCTGCCCTTCCCTGCCCTTCCCTGCCCTCCCCTGCCCTCCCCTGCCCTTCCCTGCCCTCCCCTGCCCTTCCCTGCCCTTCCCTGCCCTTCCTTGCCCTCCCCTGCCCTTCCCTGCCCTTCCCTGCCCTCCCCTGCCCTTCCCTGCCCTTCCCTGCCCTTCCTTGCCCTGCCCTGCCCTTCCCTGCCCTTCCCTGCCCTGCCCTGCCCTTCCCTGCCCTGCCCTGCCCTTCCCTGCCCTTCCCTGCCCTTCCCTGCCCTTCCCTTCCCTTCCCTTCCCTGCCCTGCCCTTCCCTGCCCTTCCCTTCCCTGCCCTTCCCTTCCCTGCTCTTCCCTTCCCTTCCCTGCCCTCCCCTTCCCTTCCCTGCCCTTCCCTGCCCTCCTACTTCCATCTTGACGATAAATTCCCCGACTCATTGCATTAATCCAGGCGGCAGGGTTCAATTACAGTAACACCCTTCCAGAGTAACACACAGACACACGATCCATGCATATATATATATTATATATATATATATATATATATATATATATATATATATATATATATATATATATATATATATATATATATATATATATACATACATATATATATCACAGGTAAATGTACATTTAAACAAGCATACATACATATATATGCACAAATGTTGACATACATATAAAGTATATATGGTTTTCATTAGTGCCACACTGCTACCATGGGAAGCATGTAAGCTTTAAATCACAGGAGAACATAGACACGGGCCAAGCTGCCGTCTGTATCCCAGGACACTATGAAGGGTGGTGGACAAGGTGTCCCAGGACACTGTGAAGGGTGGTGGACAAGGTGTCCCAGGACACTGTGAAGGGTGGTGGACAAGGTGTCCCAGGACACTGTGAAGGATGGTGGACAAGGTGTCCCAGGACACTGTGAAGGGTGGTGGACAAGGTGTCCCAGGACACTGTGAAGGGTGGTGGACAAGGTGTCCCAGGACACTGTGAAGGGTGGTGGACAAGGTGTCCCAGGACACTGTGAAGGGTGGTGGACAAGATGTCCCAGGACACTGTGAAGGGTGGTGGACAACGTGTCCCAGGACACTGTGAAGGGTGGTGGACAAGATGTCCCAGGACACTGTGAAGGGTGGTGGACAACGTGTCCCAGGACACTGTGAAGGGTGGTGGACAAGATGTCCCAGGACACTGTGAAGGGTGGTGGACAAGGTGTCCCAGGACACTGTGAAGGGTGGTGGACAAGGTGTCCCAGGACACTGTGAAGGGTGGTGGACAAGATGTCCCAGGACACTGTGAAGGGTGGTGGACAAGGTGTCCCAGGACACTGTGAAGGATGGTGGACAAGGTGTCCCAGGACACTATGAAGGGTGGTGGACAAGGTGTCCCAGGACACTGTGAAGGGTGGTGGACAAGGTGTCCCAGGACACTATGAAGGGTGGTGGACAAGGTGTCCCAAGACACTGTGAAGGGTGGTGGACAAGGTGTCCCAAGACACTGTGAAGGGTGGTGGACAAGGTGTCCCAAGACACTGTGAAGGGTGGTGGACAAGGTGTCCGAAGACACTGTGAAGGATGGTGGACAAGGTGTCCCAGGACACTATGAAGGGTGGTGGACAAGGTGTCCCAGGACACTGTGAAGGATGGTGGACAAGGTGTCCCAAGACACTGTGAAGGGTGGTGGACAAGGTGTCCCAGGACACTGTGAAGGGTGGTGGACAAGGTGTCCCAGGACACTGTGAAGGGTGGTGGACAAGGTGTCTCAGGCCACACCTGACACAGGCCCACACCTGCTGGTGGTAAGTCAGGTGTCTCAGGCCACACCTGACACAGGCCCACACCTGCTGGTGGTAAGTCAGGTGTCTCAGGCCACACCTGACACAGGCCCACACCTGCTGGTGGTAAGTCAGGTGTCTCAGGCCACACCTGACACAGGCCCACACCTGCTGGTGGTAAGTCAGGTGTCTCAGGCCACACCTGACACAGGCCCACACCTGCTGGTGGTAAGTCAGGTGTCTCAGGCCACACCTGACACAGGCCCACACCTGCTGGTGGTAAGTCAGGTGTCTCAGGCCACACCTGACACAGGCCCACACCTGCTGGTGGTAAGTCAGGTGTCTCAGGCCACACCTGACACAGGCCCACACCTGCTGGTGGTAAGTCAGGTGTCTCAGGCCACACCTGACACAGGCCCACACCTGCTGGTGGAAAATCCGTGGACCACATCAATAGTTCCGCTTTAAAGTTAACTTTTAAAACTGCGGCAATTTTCTCATCAGCATTTGATGTTTAATTCTGTGTCCAAAGTGGAATAATTTGTAACTCCCTCACCAAACCCGTCATTATGGTGATTGAGCAGAAAATTCCCTGATTTTTGACTGAAAATGCTGTAAGGACGCCATGTTCTTCATAATGTCCGGAGATGACTTTGAAAACACAGCAATTAAATTTTGAAGTCTTACCTTCCTCTTGCA
>NW_025575137.1:0-54042 GCF_020424385.1 Procambarus clarkii | reverse complement strand
GCCAATATAGAAGCATCAAGAATATGGGCCAATAGGCCCTTTTCAGTTACTTCCATTCTTCCTTTAACTTACAAATATTATACCATTGTTTCGTGTTCTGTCTTGTGTTGAAATTTTTTGTTCACCTCATCCAAAACTGTTTGTAACATATCACCTCACCCAAATGCAGGTATAAAATATATATATATATATATATATATATATATATATATATATATATATATATATATATATATATATACATATATATATATATGTGTATATATATTGTGACGATAATCTCCTTCAAGAGATTGAGCCTGCTCTTCCCTTCATAATTACGTCTTCACAACTATATAAAAGACTATGGAAGAAATGTCCAACAACGACAACAAACACCAGCAAGGCTTGCCAGGGTGAGCAGAAACGTATGCAACCAGCCACCTGTTCGAACTCCAACCACCAAACTACCCGTTGATCGCTACGACTCCGCTGATTGGTCGCCGGTCTGGCTGCACCTGCACTCGCCCCCAATACTACCTGATGTCTGGGGTCGCCCCAACATCAGTCCTCAGAATGTTCCGTGCTTTCGTAGCCAGCACTCCTCCCAGCTAGACTCTAGAGTGTACTGAGAGAGGTGGTGGCTTTAAGCCAATATTCCAGCACCTCCCACTTAACTTTTGTGTTGCACTTCTTGTTATTTTGCCTTAACGTAACTTTCATTGTGTCATTTCAGTATTCTTATTATTTTGATTCATTGATTTTATTATACATATTTGTTTGTGCATTATTTTCATGTTTTTGATTTATTTAACGTAATTAAAATTTCATTGTTAAAGTTTTACTTGTGTTTTGTGTGTCTTCTCCTTACCTTACCACAGACGAAGTTCCAGTTTTTCTATTTTTTTTTATAACTATGTGACGAGGCCATACCCCTAGCATTAAACAGCCGAACACCAACGCGTTACCGTCACAATATATATATATCTTTATTGTATATATAAATTGTGTTCAAATCCCCTAGAAGGATTTGAACCCAGACAGCCAGGAGCACTCTGCACCATGGCGTACCTGGCTCCTTAACCACTCGACCACCGTGACTGTACAAAAGTCATTAGTAGCCGAGACTATATCCCCCAACGACCCGACAGCACTTGGTGGTAAGCTTGGGTCATAGATATTTCATGGAATCCCTTGATATCACCCCTAATAAGAGAAATTCTGAATAAAAACACTTGTATAATGGATAAAACCTAAATGGAAGGAGATTCAAATTCTTGAAGCAATCCACATAAAAATAGAAAACCCACCTTAAATACCCAAATTATGGAACTATTCACACTACTCGCCATGAGAGAAAGAACAATACCAGAACGTGAAGATACCAACATAGACACTGCTCAACATGCCACGCCACTACACCTGATTATTCTTTGTATGTGTTCCGTATTCTTCCTTCGCCTTATTCTACTCTTTTCTCTGTTATGCCTTATTTTTAAATCCATATGTATACCCATATATAATCCATTTTTCGATCCATTTGTCTACACCTGACCCATTGTTCGATCCATTTGTCTTTACCTGATCCCCTAACGGTATAATACAATATTTCCTGTATTGTCACATCAATTGAGAATGAGCCATGTAGGTTCGAAACGTTGTGTAATATTATAATATGTGTAATACATTCTACAGCCATTTATTTATTTTTCTTCACCTCGAACGAACGTGACTTTCGGAGAACTCCACTTCCAATTAAACTCAAATGCAATTAAACCCTTCCAATTAAAGCTGACTAGAGCACTAGTCAGAGGGATATAAGCCCTAAACCAGAAATAATCAATACAGAATACGCAGTCATATTCAATGAAGCATGTATAAATGAAAACCTGCTGCCAGTATACACCAATATATACCCATATGACCCAGCAGTCTGCAACGCCGAATTTACCTACAGGTATAGGCAAGATCTCATACGGCATCAACTTAACACGAAGAAGGAAGCCCTCCAAACCCTGACAGTTCAAGCTGAATATCAGTTTTAAATAAATGGACCCAGTACGACATCCTCAACCAACTCAAGCAATCTATCAACAACTTAACCTAAAACAACAACACAAAACTCATGTAGAAACTAAGACACTCCTTAAGTTGACAACTCTAAACGGTGGACAGTTAAGCTCCCTCGCCCAAAAGATGGCTACATAAACCTGACTACTTATGATCTTACCCAGGATCAACAAGACTTCTTAAATCTTGGTCTAAACTGTTAATTCGTATCAAAACCCCAAAAACATCAAAAACGCCTTGAAATCGAAATGCTTCTGGACGACATTCACACGTTAGAAGACAGCTAAAAAGGCATTACCACTGACATATATCAGGTTGAACTACTAACAGAAGCGGGGAAAGAACGAGAAACATACTCATCAACAATCTTACCCCCACGACTCAAAGATGCAGCAAAACAACAAAAAATCACCTACCCCGGTCACCACCATATCCTCCCATACTCTCCTGTCAATGTAAGCATCTTCACACCATACCCATTGTTACGAACCTTACCTCCTGTGGAGGTTAGTTTCAATTATAAATTGTTAGTGGCACAGTGGACAATGTTTTTATTGGAGTAAATCTACAGCTGATATCAGGGAGGCCGGGAGTCCACCAGTAATACTCCACCAAACAAAGTAGTTCCTTCTCAGCTGGAGATTGTTAGGAATAATGTGAACCGGAATAGCCAAACTATGTGAGGGAAAAATGGACTCAATCAAAAAGCATCCATGGGGAATATGGAAAATAAAGTCAATGAAGGTTTTGGTTGGAAATGTAAAGGATAGAGTATTAAGGGGTGATGACTCAAGAGCGGAGGAAGCGATTTTGACTTAACGGGAGGTGGATCGTTGACGACCAGATCATGCATACCGAGGTTTTTTTCTCAGACCGTACAGTCACATAAGCTATCCTTTGTATCTTAAGAGAGTTGCAAGATATAAGGGTAGAGTACTTATGCAGTCTTTGGTGATGTTTTGTAAGAGTGTCCAGGTTTCTAGAGGTTTATACAAGTGTTCACGGTTCCAGGTTTGGGACTGTGAGCCATAGGGTATCTAGAGCCCGCTTGGGAGTTTTATTATCTAAGATACCAACTACAGTATGACCTTGAGTTATATGGAGTCGTATTTTATGTCATATGTTATCGTGTGACTGTATGTATAAATTGTGTTTGTAATAGGCTCCTTAATCCTTGTTTTCCCCTAGGCTCAATTAAAATCAACTATTCCCCTAGACAACATTTGAAGGTCCACCACCACCAAATTCTTGACATAATCCTTGACACTCATCACCACTCACACCATACCCATCACCACCTACACACTCCCTCCGGGTCTCCACCATACCCTCCAGTCAATGCAAGCATCTTCACACTATACCCATCACCACCTACACACACCGAACCCATCACCACCTACACACACCGAACCCATCACCACCTACACACACCATACCCATCACCTCCTACACACACCGAACCATCACCACCTACACACACCAAACCCATCACCTCCTACACACACCGAACCCATCACCACCTACACTCACCCTCCCCGAGTCCCCACTATACCCTCCAGTCAATGTAAGCATCTTCATAAAAACTATCAACATCACTGTACTCAAAAGATTGTGCCTGAACACAATTGCATGTCAACATCTGAATAAACTAATGTTAAAATAACTGCTAAACATTACTGGTATTCTGGTCACATTTCCTATCCAACGACTTCATGAAGGGGGGGGCAAAGACCGAGTCCCGTTCAAAGGTAGCATAGGGGTTCACCCCAACTACCCCCTTCACGGGTAGCATAGCGGCCTACCCCAACGACCCCCTTTCAAGCGTAGTATAGTGGCCGACCCCAACCACCCCCGTTCAAGGGTAACATAGGGGCCGACCCCAACCACCCCCCCTTCAAGGGTAACATAGGGGCCGACCCCAACCACCCCCCTTCAAGGGTAGCATAGCGGCCTACCCCAACGACCCCCCTTCAATCGTAGTATAGTGGCCGACCCCAACCACCCCCGTTCAAAGGTAACATAGAGGCCGACCCCAATCACCCCCCTTCAAGGGTAGCATAGGGGCCGACCCCAACCACCCCCCTTCAATGGTAGCATAGGGGCCGACCCCAACCACCCTCCTTCAAGGGTAGCATAGGGGCCGACCCCAACCACCCCCGTTCAAGGGTAACATAGGGGCTGACCTCAACTACCCCCTTCAAGGGTAGTTTAGGGGCCGACTACAACCACCTCCCTTCAAGGGTGACGTTGGTTCCGACCCCAACCACCCAATTTCAAGGGTAACATGGGGGCCGACCCCATCCACCCACCTTCAAGGGTAGCCGACCCACCCACACTATGAGACCGAATATTATCACCATACAAGGTTGTGTGAGAAATCACAATTGCGTGATGCATCAAATGAACGAAATGTCGTTGACCGTGTCGTAGCTCAGTCGATTAAGGCAGCGTCTGGGATGCTCTCGGACGCAGGATGCTCTCGTCACGGCCCTTCTGGATTTGTTCAGGTTGTGTGAGGCTACACACAAGTGTCTGGCTGTCAACATTGCACTGACACACAGACATTCTCTTTTATAGAGAGACTAAGGGAATACGTTGGTCTCTTCCTCCTTCCCCACTGACTCTCTCTATTTCTTTCTCTCAATGTCTCTCACGCTCTCTATCGCTGTCTCGCTCTCTTCCTCTCTCTCTTCTTCTCCCTCTCTCTCTATCTACCCTCTTCTCTCTCTGCCTCTTTTTCTATATATCTCTCTCTCCCTGTCGCGTTTTAGACTTAGTCAGTGGATGAATATCTTATGAAGATATATATATATTAATGATATCTTCCATATCATACATATAGAAAATATATGTTTACATAGTTAAATATACAGCAAATATCAATGAACATATTTTCTTATATAGCTAATAAATGTATATGTTCATACATATTTACCTTTCAAGGGGGAGTATCCGGCTGAGCTCAGGACTCTTTTTCCCTCTTTCCTTTCCGTGCTTTATCCCATCTCCCCTCCCTCTCTCTTATCTATTTCCTTATCCCCTCCTTCCGATCTCTCCTTCTTCCTTCTCACTCTTCTTCCTTTTCGCTCCTTCATCCTTCTCACTCCTCTTCTTCTTCCTTCTCACTCCTCTTCTCTCCTTCTTCCTTCTCACTCCTCTTCTCTCCTTCTTCCTTCTCACCCCTCTTCCCTCCTTCCTTCTCACTCCTTTTATCTCCTTCTTCTTCCTTCTTACCATGCTTCTCTCCTCTCCTTCTTCCTTCTCACTCTTTTTCTCTCCTTCTCACCACTCTTCTCTCCTTCTTCCTTCTCACTCCTTTTCTCTGTTTGCCACATCTCCTTCTCTATCTCCCACATCTCTCACCCTCTCCACCTTTGTCTCCCACCTCCCCTTACACTTCCTGCCCCTCTCCATATTTTCTCTCCCCAACGCATCCTCCAATTAGACAGTACGTTTTATTACTAAATATATTAAGTACATTCCCTAATGTCTGCATAGTACATAAATACACTTATTGTGCCGTTACAGTTACCTCCCTATATAGTCTCGTCATTTTCTATTAAAAACTCCAATTTTGGGGATGAAGTTTTCATGTTTAAGTCGCTGTCCTCAAGTTTTATATATAAAGAGTTTCTTTCTTAGTTTTATTAACAATATATATTTTATAAAAAAATTTAAAATATCCTGAGTTACTTTATAATTTATTGAAAGATTTTATTTTTGTTTTACTAGTTTTATAAAACTGTAATATCAATATAGCTATAGGTTAAGTACTAATTGTAATTAAGAAACAATAAAATGCTTATCCTCCTACACTAAGAAGGTTAGTTAAGATCGAGGTTTTCTATACAACTTTTCAGGTAAACGCTAATATTCGCATATTTTGGTGCGATTCTTGCGATTAAGTGTATTTATGTACTAAGCTGGTAGTCAGCATTGTACTTATTACATTTAGTATTAAAACGTACTGTCTATTCGGAAGGGCTGCTCTCCCTCTATCCCCCCCCCCCTCTCTCCTCTCCACGTGCCTTCCCTTTTCTACTTTCCTCTCTTCAATCATCCTTCTCGTTCTCTCTGTCCTCCTTCTCTCTGTCTGTCAGCCAATATCTGTTCTGTGTTGTTATCTGCCTTCCCCTACTTTTCTAATTGTCTTCCTGTCTCTCTCTTTGCTCTGATCGACCCAGTTCCTCTGTCTCTGTAAGTATCTATGTACGCCTCTCTGTCTCTGTACGCCTCTCTGTCTTTGAACGTCTCTCTCTCTCTCTGTACGTCTCTCTGTCCCCGTACGTATCACGGTCTCTGTACGTCTCTCTTTCATTGTACGTCTCTCTGTCTCTGTACATCTGTCTGTCACTGTACCTCTCTCTGTCTTTATCAATTTCTTATTTTGGATGTATCATTCGGTGTGTCTATCAAAGCCTGACTTTCATAACAGTACGTATCCATCAGTCTCAGGAGACTATGGAGTTGCGCTCTGGATGTCGGTCTAGAGTGGCCTCTCCAGGGCGCAAAGCTGGCATTCATACACATATTCATACACAGAGAACTCTGTCTTACTCCCTCAGAAGTAAGACAAAAAAGTAGGAAGCCGGAAGGAGAGTGAAGGTCAGAAGTGAAGTAGCACAGTTTACCTTGTGGACAACTCACTGACATTCCTCTTGCACTTCTCGTGTTCCTCTTCCATCAAGCGACTCTTTCTGTTATTTTACTATTTTCTTCTTGAACACTTCTGAGTTGCTGTGCCTGTCTGTCTTTATCACTCTGTAGAGCCGAGTTTCCTACCCGTAACTTTCTGGCCTCTTCTTCAATGACGGAGAGTTGCTCTTGAACAAGTCTTTTCTCTCCTGCTGTGTTATTATTCATCTCTTGCAGCTGTTGTGTCTCTCGTTCTAGCTCAACGATCCTCGTCAACGCTGTCATGACTCTATCCTGGGCTTGGGTCTCTGCAAGCTCCAGCTGCCGGTTCCTCGTCTTGACCAGCCTCGAATCCTCCTCTACTTGACGAATGTCAGCCATTAGACGACGATTCGCCTCCTCTGATAAGCGAATATCGTTCTTAGTCTTCCTTATTTCTTCCTTGACCAGCCTCGAGTCCTCCTCCACTTGACGGATCTGGGACATTAATAGGGCAATCTCCTCATGAGCAAGGCGCACTTCGTTCTTAGTCTTCATGTTATCCTCCTTGACCAGCCTCGAGTCCTCCTCCACTTGACGGATCTCCTCCTTGACCAGCCTCGAGTCCTCCTCCACTTGACGGATCTGGGACTTTAATTGAATATTTTCCTCCTGAGCAAGGCGCACTTCGTTCTTAATCTTCATGTTATCCTCATTGACCAGCCTGGAGTCCTCCTCCACTTGACGGATCTCCACCTTGACCAGCCTCGAGTCCTCCTCCACTTGACGTATCTGGGACTTTAATTTAATATTTTCCTCCTGAGCAAGGCGCACTTCGTTCTTAATCTTCATCTTGTCCTCCTCGAGAAAATGAATTGCTGTATTTAGGCGAATGTTTTCCTCCTCCAGCTTGAGGTTGTCAGCTTGGTGAGCCTTGTTGACACACTCCAGCTGGTCCAGAGTGTCCAGGAGGCGGCGGGTGGCGTTCTCCCTCTCCTTCACACCTGCCAACACATCAAATATTAAATATATACTTCTGTATATTACACCACCCACAACTATCACTTATATATATATATATATATATATATATATATATATATATATATATATATATATATATATATATATATATATATATATATATATATATGTCGTACCTAGTAGCCAGAACTCACTTCTCAGCCTACTATTCAAGGCCCGATTTGCCTAATAAGCCAAGTTTTCCTGAATTAATATATTTACTATAATTTTTTTCTTATGAAATGATAAAGCTACCCTTTTCACTATGTATGAGGTCATTTTTTTTTTAATGGAGTTAAAATTAACGTAGATATATGACCGAACCTAACCAACCCTACCTAACCTAACCTAACCTATATATATAGGTAAGGTTAGGTTAGGTAGCCAAAAAAAGCTAGGTTAGGTAGGTTAGGCAGACGAAAAAGCCTTAATTCATGAAAACTTGGCTTATTAGGCAAATCGGGCCTTGCATAGTAGGCTGAGAAGTGAGTTCTGGCTACTAGGTACGACATATATATATATATATATATATATATATATATATATATATATATATATATATATATGTATGTCGTACCTAGTAGCCAGAACGCACTTCTCGGCCTACTATTCAAGGCCCGATTTGCCTAATAAGCCAAGTTTTCCTGAATTAATATATTTTCTCTAATGTTTTTCTTATGAAATGATAAAGCTACCCATTTCATTATGTATGAGGTCAATTTTTTTTATTGGAGTTAAAATTAACGTAGATATATGACCGAACCTAACCAACCCTACCTAACCTAACCTAACCTATCTTTATAGGTTAGGTTGGGTTAGGTAGCCGAAAAAGTTAGGTTAGGTTAGGTAGGTTAGATAGTCGAAAAACAATTAATTCATGAAAACTTAGCTTATTAGGCAAATCGGGCCTTGCATAGTAGGCTGAGAAGTGAGTTCTGGCTACTAGGTACGACATATATATATATATATATATATATATATATATATATATATATATATATATATATATATATATATATATATATATATATATATATATATATATATATATATATATATATATATATATATGTCGTACCTAGTAGCCAGAACTCACTTCTCAGCCTACTATGCAAGGCCCGATTTGCATAATAAGCCAAGTTTTCATGAATTAATGTTTTTTCGTCTACCTAACCTACCTAACCTAACCTAACCTAGCTTTTTTTGGCTACCTAACCTAACCTTACCTATATATGTAGGTTAGGTTAGGTTAGGTAGGGTTGGTTAGGTTCGGTCATATATCTACGTTAATTTTAACTCCAATAAAAAAAATTGACCTCATACATAGTGAAAAGGGTAGCTTTATCATTTCATAAGAAAAAAATTATAGTAAATATATTAATTCAGGAAAACTTGGCTTATTAGGCAAATCGGGCCTTGAATAGTAGGCTGAGAAGTGAGTTCTGGCTACTAGGTACGACATATATATATATATATATATATATATATATATATATATATATATATATATATATATATATATATATATATATATATATATATATATATATATATATATTGCTGACCCTGAATTGCACTCCAGTCCCTGAATACAGTCTAGGCCCTGAAGTACACTCCAGGAGCAGAGGTACATGCCAGGCCTGAAGTACACTCAAAACCGTGAAATACACTTAAGATCCAGAAGAATAATCCATACCGTGAAGTAGACTCCAGACAATGAAGTAGACTTCAGGCTCTGAAATACACTCAAGACCATGAAGTAGACTTCAGGCTCTGAAACCAGGACCAAAAGTAAGTATTCTCCTGTCTTTAAACTACAATCAATATCACTGAAATACATTAAAGTCCCTGAAGGACACTACAGTACCTGAAGTGTACTCCAGACCTTCAACTACATTTAAAACCCTGAAGTACACTGCAGACCCTGAAGCACATTTCAAATACTGAGTACAATTCAGGATTTGAAGTACACTCCAGGAACTGAATACCACTCCACATTTTGAAGAACACTCATGATACCAAAAAAACACTCCAGACCCTAAAGTACACTTCAGACCCTGAAGCACACTCAAGGACCTGAGATCCACTCTAGGCATTGAAATACTCTCCATGATATGAATTGCACTCTAACCACAAAGAACACTCCTGACCCTGAAGTACGCTAAAGACCCTGAAGTATGGTCCAGGCCCTAAAGTACACTTTTGACTCTTATACACACTGCAGGGTCTGAGGTACACTTTAGGCCTTGAAGTACTAATCAGGACCTGAAGCACACTTCATGCCCTGAAGTACACTATAGGCCATGAAGTAAACTATAAGTTAAGAAGTAAACTATAGGCCCTGAAGTACACTGCCGGCCCTGTAAAACACTCCTGACTCTGAAGTACACATAATGATAAGTACACTTCATACCCTGAAGTATATTTCAGGCCCTGAATTACATTCAAGACTCTAAAGTAACGCCATGCCCTGAAGTACTCTCCAGGACGAAATGTTCACTCCATGCATTGCAATACACTCTAGATCTTGAAGTACACTACCAAGCAAACAATTCATGTTGCCAGAACGCACCAGGGAAGTTTTTGAGAGCTGTGGCAAATTTCGTTTTTAAGGAATCAATACGTTTTTGTGTGGAGTCGTAAACTGGTTGTCACAACTTACAACACTACGTTAGGTAAACAAAATTGAGACCTTGTGGCAACCTTAAATGCTTCATAAAAGTCGTTTCTATTATTTATGATATATATTGAAACTAAATATATACAAAATATTAGTTGAAATAAAAAGGAGCATAATAAAGGCTAGTTCACATTTTTTAGTAATCTTTTTATTTTACTTAATGTAAATCCGTTGTTGTGGTGGTTGTTGTTTGGTTGGTGGCAGTGGTAGTAGATGGTTGTGGTTGGTGACAGTGTTGAAAGATGGCTGTGGTTGAGACAGTGTTGATAGATTGTTGAAGTTGGTGGCAATGTTGGTAGATTGTAGTGTTTGGTGGAAGTGTTGGTAGATGATGGTGGTTGGTGGCAGTGTTGGTAGATGATGGTGGTTGATGGCAGTGTTGGTAGATCCCAGGAAACAATTTTAGGGTGCCACAACGTACCAGGAAAGTTTTTGAAAGCAATGGAAACGTTTGTTTTCACGTATTAGTTACCTTATTTTGTGGGGTCGTAAATAGGTTGCCACAACTTATTGCACAACGTTGGCTAAACAAAATTTGAGACTTTGTGGCAACTTTAAATGTTGCATAAAAGTTGGGTTCGTGATTGATGTTATATATAAAAATAAAAAAAAAATATTTATTTAACATTTAGTAAAAATAAAACATGAGCATAATAAAGGTGGTTTCAAATTTTTTATTCGTTATTTTTACCTAATGGAGAATCCATGATGGTGGTGGTGGTTGTTCTTGATGGGTTGTGACTGGTGGCAGTGGTGGTTTGTGATGATGGTTTGTAGTTGGTGGTGGTAGTGATTGATAAACACCTCCAACACATATCTCATCAACCAGGCTGGTATTTGTGGTTGAGTTGTGCATGGTAGTGTGGGGTGGTAGTAATGGTATTCTGATATTCTGATGATGCTGTGGTAGTGTGATGGTGTCTTCAGTAATTGCAGTGTTGTAGTTGTGGTGGGGTACAAGTTGTACTGGTGGTGGTGGTGGAAGTGTGTTGAGGTATTATCGTGCGGTGATATGGTAGTGGTGGTGGAGTGGTGGAAGTGTGGTCGGTTGGTGTTGTGTGGTAGTGCGGCTAGATGTATGATTGTATAGTGGGGTTGTGTGGTGGGGTGGTGTTGTAATAGTGGTGTGGTAGTGTGGTGGGGTGGTGTGGTGGTGTGTAATGAGGTGGGGTGGTGTGGTGGCATAGTGTGGCATGGTGGTGCTGTTGTGTGGTAATGTGGTGTAGTAGTGTGGTGAGGCAGTGTTGTGAGGCAGTCTGGTGTGGTAGTGTGGTGTAATAGTGTGGTGAGGCAGTGTTGTGAGGCAGTGTGGTGTGTAGTGTGGTGTGGTAGTGTGGTGTGGTGGTTTGGTGTGGTGGGATGATGAGGTAGGATGGTGTGGTAATAATGGTGTGTGGTTGGTGTAGTCTGGAGTGTGTGGTGGAGTTTGTGTGGTAGATGTAGTGTGTAATGGTGTAGTGATGAGGCGGTGTGTGGTGGTAGTGTGGTGTAGTGTACTCACCTAGTTGTGTTTTCGGGGGTTGAGCTCTGGCTCTTTGGTCCCGCCTCTCAACCGTCAATCAACAGGTGTACAGATTCCTGAGCCAATTGGGCTCTATCATATCTACACTTGAAACTGTGTATGGAGTCAGCCTCCACCACATCGCTTCCTAATGCATTCCATTTGTCAATCACTCTGACACTAAAAAAGTTCTTTTTAATATCTCTGTGGCTCATTTGGGCGCTCAGTTTCCACCTGTGTCCCCTTGTGCGTGTGCCCCTTGTGATAATAGCCTGTCTTTATCTACCCTATCAATTCCCTTGAGAATCTTGAATGTGGTGATCATGTTCCCCCTAACTCCTCTGTCTTCTAGCGAAGTGAGGTTTAATTCCCGTAGTCTCTCCTCGTAGCTCATACCTCTTAGCTCGGGTACTAGTCTGGTGGCAAACCTTTGAACCTTTTCCAGTTTAGTCTTATCCTTGACTAGATATGGACTCCATGCTGGGGCTGCATACTCCAGGATTGGCCTGACATATGTGGTATACAAAGTTCTGAATGAATCTTTACACAAGTTTCTGAATGCTGTTCGTATGTTGGCCAGCCTGGCATATGCCGCTGATGTTATCCTCTTGATATGTGCTGCAGGAGACAGGTCTGGCGTGATATCAACCCCCAAGTCTTTTTCTTTCTCTGACTCCTGAAGAATTTCCTCTCCCAGATGATACCTTGTATCTGGCCTCCTGCTCCCTACACCTATCTTCATTACATTACATTTGGTTGGGTTAAACTCTAACAACCATTTGTTCGACCATTCCTTCAGCTTGTCTAGGTCTTCTTGAAGCCTCAAACAGTCCTCTTCTGTTTTAATCCTTCTCATAATTTTAGCATCGTCCACAAACATTGAGAGAAATAAATCGGTACCCTCCGGGAGATCATTTACATATAACAGAAACAAGATAGGACTGAGTACAGAGCCCTGTGGGACTCCATTGGTGACTTCACGTCAGTCGGAGGTCTCACCCCTCACCGTAACTCTCTGCTTCCTATTGCTTAGGTAGTGGTAGTGGTAGGGTGTTGTTGTGGTGTGGTAGTGGTGGTGTGTGGTGGTGGTGTAGTGGTAGTTTTTGGTTGTGGTGTGGTAGTGGTGGTGGGTGGTGGTGGTGGTTTGGTGTAGTGTGATAGTGGTGTGGTAGTGGTGGTGGTGGTGGTGGTGGTGGTTGGGTGTAGTGTGATAGTGGTGTGTGGTATAGTGTGGTGGTGGTGGTTTGGTGTGGAAATGGTGGTTGAGTAGTGTTGTAGTGTGGTGGTGTATTGTGATAGAGATAGTATGTGGTGTTAGTGAGGTGTGATGTGGTAGTAGTGGTGTGTTGTGGCGGTGTGATATAGTGTGTTAGTGTTGTATGGTATAGTGTGGTAGTGTGCGTTGTGATAATGTTGGTAGTAGTGGTTGTTGATGGCAATTGTGGTTTTTGTTGGTGGCAGCTGTGTTAGTGGCAATAGTGGTTGATGGTAGTAGTTGATGGTAGTGATTGTTGGTGTTAATAGTTGATGGTTGTGATGTGGTAGTGAGGTATACTGGTGGTCTGGTGGTGTGGTGTGGTAATATGGTGCTGTGGTGTGGTAGTGGTGGTGCTATTGGGGGTAGTTGAAGTGCTGGTGGTAGTGGTAGTATAGGTGCTGGTTGTTGTGGTAGTGGTGATGCTGGTGGTGGTGTAGTGGAAGTGGTGGTAGTCCAGGTACTGGTGGTGGAAGTAGTGGAGGTGCTGCTGGTGGTAGTAGAGGCGCTAGTTGTTGTAAAGAAGGTGCTGGTGGTAGTGGTCGTGGTTGTGGTGATGGTAATGAAGGTGGTGGTAGCACAAGTTATGGTAGTGGAGTTGGTGGTGGAAGTGGTGGTAGTTGTAGTGGAGATGATGGTTGTGGTAGTGGACGTGCTGATAGTGGTGGTAGTGGAGGTGCTGGTGGTGATGGTAGTGGAAGTGCTGGTGGTGGTGGTCATGGTTATTGTGGTGGTAGTGAAAGTGGTGGTAGTGAATGTCGTGGTAGAGAAGTTGGTGGTGGTAGTGGAGGTGCTGGTGGTAGTGAAGGAAGGTATGGTGATAGCGGAAGCTGTCGTGATGGACACCACAGTCTCCGTGGTGTAGTGGTAAGACACTCGCCTGGCGTTCCGCGAGCGCTATGTCATGGGTTCGTATCCTGGCCGGGGAGGATTTACTGGGCGCAATTCCTTAACTGTAGCCTCTGTTTAACGCAACAGTAAAATGTGTACTTGGATGAAAAAACGATTCTTCGCGGCAGGGGATCGTATTCCAGGGACCATAGGATTAAGGACTTGCCCGAAACGCTACGCGTACTAGTGGCTGTACAAGAATGTAACAACTCTTGTATATATCTCAAAAAAAAAGAAAAAAGAAGAAGGTTGTTGATGATTCTGGTGGTAGTGGTTGTTGATGGTAGTGATATTTGATGGTTATTGTGGTTGATGATTGTGGTTGTTGATGGAAGTGGTGGTTGACGGAAGTGGTGGTTGACGGAAGTGGTGGTTGACGGAAGTGGTGGCTGATGGAGGTGGTGGTTGATGGTAGTGATTGTTAATGGTAGTGGTGGTTGATGGTAGTGGTGGTTGATGGTTTGGTGACTGATGGCTGTGGTGGTTGATGGATGTGGTGGTTGATGGCTGTGATGGTTGATGGTTGTGGTGGATGATGGTTTGTAGTTGCTGACTGTGGTGGATGGTGGTAGTGGTGGTTGATGGTAATGGTGGTTAATAATAGTGGTGGATGATGGTTATAGTTGTTGATGATTGTGGTGGTTGATGATTGTGATGGTTGGTGGCATCAGTGGTTGATAGTTGAGGTTGGTGGCAGTGGAAGATGATGGGTGTGGTTGGTGAGAGTGGTGGTTGATGGTAGTGGTTGATGATTGTGGTTGGTGGTAGTGGTGGTTATGGTTTATTGTAGTTGGTGGCATTTTGATTATGGTTGGTGGTAGTGGAGATTGATGTCGATGCAGTTGCTGGTAATTGTGATTGATAATGTCAATGCGGTGATGTGGTAGTGGTGGTGGCGTGGTGGATGTTTTGTGGGGAAGTGTGGTAGGGGTGGTGTGGTAGTGTGATAATATAGTGTGTCGGCATGGTATTATGGTTGGTTAGTGTGGTGGGGAAATATTGTGTGGACGCGTGGTGTGATATTGTGCCCATGTTGTGTGGTAATATGGTGTGGTGTGGTAGTGTGGGTAATATGCTGTGGTGGCGTGGTATGGTGTGGTACTGTTGTGTGGAATTGTGTGTGTGGTGGTGTGGTGTGGTAGTGTGTGTGGTAGTGTACTTACCTAGTTCTTACCTAGTTGTGCTTGCGGCGGTTGAGCTCTGGCTCATTGGTCCCGCCTCTCAGCGGTCAATCAACTAATGCACAGGTTTCCTGAGCCTACTGGGCTCTATCATATCTACACTTAAAGCTGTGTTTGGAGTCAGCCTCCACCACATCACTACCTAGTCACAGCAGTCTCCGTGGTGTAGTGGTAAGACACTCGCCTGGCGTTCCGCGAGAGCTATGTCATGGGTTCGTATCCTGGCCGGGGAGGATTTACTGGGCGCAATTCCTTAACTGTAGCCTCTGTTTAATGCAACAGTAAAATGTGTACTTGGATGAAAAAACGATTCTTCGCGGCCGGGGATCGTATTCCAGGGACCATAGGATTAAGGACTTGCCCGAAACGCTACGCGTACTAGTGGCTGTACAAGAATGTAACAACTCTTGTATATATCTCAAAAAAAAAAAAAAAAACCTAATGCATTCCATTTGTCTACTACTCTGACACTGAAAATATTCTTTCTAACGTCTCTATGGCTCATTTGGGCACTCAATTTCCACCTGTGTCCCCTAGTGCGTGTGCCCCTTGTGTTAAAAAGTCTGTCTTTATCTACTCTATCAATTCCTCTGAGAATCTTGTATTCTCCCAGGTTGCGCACTAGATGGCATGGCGAGCGGTAATTCCTCGCCTACCTTTTCATTTGTTGCTTACCCAGGGTGGTTGGCGGATCGCAGGTGGTGTGCTGACGTGGCCTGAATGATGGGGGTGACCTCCCCTACGTGTTGCGGGCTCATTCGGTGGGACTGGAGTTCTCCGGCAAGGTTGATTATCCGGCGGTGGAGTTGGTGAAGTGTGAGGTGCTGCATATTGATGTGGCTGCGATTTATGGAGTGGAGTTGGTTTCTTCCCATCGGGCTATTGTGAAGTTTGCCACGGAGGATGACTACAGGGTGTTTTTACTCCGTTACGAGGGGCGATCGTTTTACGCTGCCAGATGCTGCTGGTATGGTCGTTATCTCCAACCGTAGTGGTGCCCTTACCTTCGTCAGTGTCCATGGTGCGCCCCTCGAGTTCCCGGATGAGCTGTTCGGGCGGTTTACCACTGTCATGAGTGTATGATTAAATATGCTTTCCTCTGGGACATTTAAGGGAGTTCGGACGAATATTCGCACTCTGGTGGATGCGGCTGAGGACATCCCGTCCTCTGTGCGGCTCATGGGGTATTATGTCCTCGTCTACCACGCACGACAGCCACGGACAAGTTTTCACTGTGGGTTGTTGGGCCACCTGGCTGCTGGTAGATGTGTGTAACATACGTTTATGTTACATTGTCGGATAGATTAGATACATAGTGTTTAATGATAGTGAGTTTCATATTTATTTAGTAGTCCTGGATACAGCAGTGTCGTAGACGTTGAGACGGAGCTTGGAGCAGACCGTGGCCAGAGTCGCAGAGCTCTGCGGGAGAGCGTTGTAGCTGGATGCGATCCTAGTCTGCTGCTTGTTCTGTGTCGAAGCTGTAGCATCTTGGAGACAATAAGAACTGCCTAAGCCGAGGGCTACATGCTTGACTGGAAATTGTACTGTTTGCTATTCTCAAATCGCTTGCTTTTATACGGTGACTACACCTCACAATAAGATAGGAGGGTGGAAAAACCGTTACCTGTAATTAGGGATAGGATTATAGCTTGTGTAGTTAGTGCTAATTAGTTATGTCATTAAGATGATGAGATAATGGAGCAAGTATAAGTTTACTCGCTACAGGACTTCCCCTGCCAGGAAATGGAAGAAAAGCAATACAACAAAAAATACGAGGCTACTGTTCCCTGGGTCGCTGTGGAACATGCAGTCTGATACCAAAACATGCAGGCAGTGTGTGGACAAGCTCGGTGTAGCAGAGAGAAGAATGTGCATGATTGTTGCGTCCTTGGGTCGCTGGTGGAGCATTTAGATCCGGGGCGGATGGGCACAGGCACCAGGACAATAGGAGGTAATGTAGGTACGTAGTTAGGACAACGAGGGAATCACTGCTAGAGCTGAATTGTCCTAGAGGCGACGAAGAGTTGGAAATGCAAGCTGTAAGTCCTACACTGCGCAAGGTGCTTGAGTCGGCCGAGTATCAGAATGCAGTGAACGCGTAGATGAATCTGACGAAAAAACAGCTCAGCGGATGCCGTCGTTCCATTGAACCTCTTTTGTGAGGAGGCTTTCCCACCGCTCACTGTGGAGGAGGTCTCGGTGACCGAGTTTGTGAACGACCTTCTGGATGCTGGGTTGCGTCCTGTGTCCACTGGTGCGCCTGATGTTGCTGGGGCTTGTCCTCCAGAGGTTGTGCAGTCCTCAGTTGGACATATTGTTCCCAATGGTGTTCCTGATGCTGCTGTGGATCTTCCGGGTGCTCCCCCTAAGTATCCGCCTTCTTCAGGTTCTCCAGGTCCTGTCTCTCCGTCTACAATGATTGTCCCAGCCGTGCTGGGAGGTGGTGTTGGGGCCGGTCCGCCATGTCGTTGAAGATGATGACGTCTTGCGTCGTGCGCGCCCTGTGGTAACCGTGCTTCTGGTTCCGCCTCCAGCTCTGACGACGTGCAGCCGAATCCCAGTGTTCGCAGCTTTCTCCTGCCTGGGCCGACGTGGCTTACTTTGACGATTGCAGGTCCCCTGATGGGGTGGTTCCTGGGGAGTTGGTGTCTACAGAGACGGTAGTGACAGGTTCATGTGCTTACTGCTGCTGCCGGTGTTAGAGATTCCGATTTAACATGTATTTTTTCTCCTGTAGGGGTTTCGCCACAGTGAGGTGGTGGTACATCCTCCTGAGGTGGATGGTGATGATGCTGGTGTGAGTTGAGGCCTTGTGGTGATCTTGAAGGATGTACGCCGTGGGGGGTCTGTGCCGATGCCCGGTCCTGTGAATATTCCGGCGGAGGCCCCTGTGGTGTTGCCCCCTCACCTGTCGCCTCCCGTAGTCCCACCTGCTGTGTTAACGGCCCCTGTTCAGCCGCCCTGTTTCAGGAGCGCGGTTGCCCACTCGAAGGGTGCCGTACCTGATGTTGGGCTTCTGCCAATTGAGGATCTGTCTGTTAATTTAACCAATCTCCGGCCACCCGTCATGTGGGGGCTAGTGGCGCCGCTTTCCCTCGACCCTAGTACTATTTGAATCCCCCGTGTGCATGCCATCGTGTCATAGATTCCGGATAATATGGAACGTCCTTCTGTGCATTTTTGTCATGATGAGCGGCCAGCTGAGAGGCTGTGCTGGGAGGCGTATGGAATCTGGTTTCCGAAGGATCAGTTTCCACAAAAATACGAAGTTTAATGTACTGTTTTATGTAATGTGTTACGTATCTGTGTCTTATTATGTGACCTTAAGGAGTGTGTTTTTGTACTTTGCAGTTTTTCTCTTGTGTTTCATTTATTGTACTGCTTAGCATCCCAGCATGTAAAAATGTATAAATAAATAAAATACTACCGCAACTCCTACCACCATCAATCTACCTCAACACACACATTACCATCACTCCTTCTACCACCTCTCCCTCTACGACCACTTCCTCTACCACCAAACCCTCTACCACCACCCACACTACCACCACTCCCTCCACAATCACTCACCACATTCACTACCACCACTCCCTCTACCACTCCTTCCTCAACCACTCCTTCCTCTACCACCACTTTCTCTACCACTACTCCCTTTTCCACAACCCATACTACAACCACACCCTCTACCACCACTCCTACCACAACTCCAGCTATCACCGCTCCCCCCTCTACCAAAACTCCCTCTACCACCACCAACACTACCATCAATCCTTTTACCACCACCACTTCCTCTTCCACAACCCACACTACCACCACTCCCATTACCATCACACACACTAACACCACTCCTTCCACTACTGCTCCCTCTACCACCAATCCCTCTACCACAACTCACTATGCCACAACCCATACTACAACCACAGCCTCTACCACTACCACTCCTACCACAACTCTCCTTATCACCACTCCCGCTAGCACAACTCCCTCTACCACCACATGTGGGAAATGTTTACCCACCTACCTATATTATCATCTAAGAAATGTATAATTTCTAAATCATATCAAAATCAAATCTATATCATATCAAATCGTATCAAATCATATCAAAATCATATTAGAATCATTATACAGCTTGATCCTAGATAACAATGTCACTATGATCACATACGCAATAGGGCCCTCTAGATGCCTATGTGACTTTGTGCATGATCTCTCAAGGATCCAGAAGCTTCTAGAAGGATTTCTTAATTAAAAACTATTGGAACATTAATCGCTTCCGGTAGGGATAATAAATCGAATCCTTAATAAGAATCAGTGGTTCTATTAAGTACTACTTATAATCTTTAAATCCTATATCTAATTATATTATAATCACATCTTATCTCAATCATATGTCTAGACAGTAAAATAATCAATCAATATTCATAGAAGGCTACCGTGCTCAGGGAGCATGGGGATGGGGGGGGGGGGCGATGGCTGGGAGAGAAGTGCCCAACACACCCCGTGGCACTACGCGTTTGTTGACAAAAGAGTGAACAAGTGTGAGGGTACCTTAGTGAACATTACATAGCTCAGGACACCTTATCTAGTTATCTTTATCACCAGTGAATACTCTCTAGAACTGGGGAAGTACCTGGACAATATCTACAAAGAAAACCCTAGAACGTTTATATCTATAAGTGTAGAGTGGAGCACACAGTGACTTGTCTCCACCTTCACCACTATCATTCTTCTGCAACGCAGTTATAGAAAAATCAAGTAGCAATGCTACTAGTACATCATACAGCAACGCTGTGATGTAAAATATCATGCCTATACTCGCGACAAGAGAGTTATCAGTCTGTTACACTGTCAAACAGGCACTCCGGCATTCAGAGAAGTATATTATAGGTTATTTGGGTATATGATTGGCCAATTGTATGCTTGTGTAACTTTGATATTCTATAAGTCTGTCTGTCGGTTATAAAGCGAGGCAACGCCTCATACCTCAGTAAGTTTATTAATATTGTAGAGCAGCAGTAGAATCTTTATCCAAGCACTAGACCTCATGAGTACTTTTAGTACTTAGTTAATAGTACTTAGACTACATTTAAAGTCATTTATTATACTTTTATAATTTAAATTGTTGTTTATAGTATAAGAACATATTGGCTGTTAATAGTTATGGTGCTAGGCTAGACCATGTATATTTAAATCACTGATTTAAACAGAGCCAGTGTTCAGCATAGAACTGAATTTATTAAATCTTTTCCTTGTATAAAATACAAGCTGATGTGAGATCCCTGTCTACAGGTGGACTGGAACTTCTATCAACTAATTCATTCACCCAACCTGTCCCTTAAAGCCCACAATCTATCATTAAAAAAAGAGGAGCTAGGATTTACAACCCTAGCTAGAGATTTTAGTTGAATTAATTTGCAGACAGTAATTTTTTAATTTAGTTCAGTACAAGTCCCTGGTAGTCTCCTCTTATATCAATTCCAGCAGGTTTTTCCCACATTTTTGGTCCTTCGAACCTAGATATTTATGGTCCTTCGTACCTAGATAATAATTCTTGAACCTAGATATTTTTGGTCCTTCGTTTACCGAATATTATTGTAGCAAATACATATGAAACTTCTTGATTTTGCATTGGAATAATTTTCACATATTCTAGCCTAACCTAGCTAACAGCCAATATTTATCATAGCTATATATCTAAGTAAACAAATTGTTTGCAGTGGAATCTACAGTCTACAGGCCATTTAAATCAGGTGATAGACAAATGTCATCATCACTTGGCTACAATAGTCTACCATTGGGGATTAAGACCAATCAATCTCAAATCACAATCTGATTGGCTAAACAGCCCCTCATCACTAATCTACAATCTTAAGGCTAACAGCACATTGACAATGTCAATCCAAGTATTATAATTCATCTAAGATAACTATCTTAATCCAAGAATATAATCTTGATCACCTAATCTCATGCTTTAACTGGAGTGAAAGCAGCCTCAGAAAATCTGAAGGCAATCAAGCATCTCAAAGAGACTTATTTAATTGAAAAGGCAAAGCCGAAAAATAAAAAGCAAAATGGTTCTTCACATCAAGAATAATGTAAACACATTATTACAAATACAATTCATCCTTTAAGGAAATCCTTGGAGGAGTACAAGTGTTACATGCTTGTATTACCTGCTTGCATGTAATAACATATCTACAAGTGGTACATACTTGTAACAACATCATATCACAAGAAAAAATCACTAAGTGAATCCTCGGACAAAAACAAAAATGTCTAAACTGACAGTCAAAAATCAAGGCAACAAAACTCCTCTTCTGCAAAGTGGAAACAGAGTAATGTTGGTTCATATGCTATATCCCCCACAGTTTACAGAACTGTAGGAAACCAAGCTCCCAAGACAGATAAGACAAAAGGAGCTACAAGTGCCCCAAGATGTTTATTCTGTCAGGAAGCACATACCATTTATCAATGCACAGTTTATGAAGACTGTGCCAGTCGAATCAGTAGACTGAAATCTCTAAACAGGTGCGTCCGTTGTCTACGGAAGCACGATACGAGTGAATGTAACACTCAATTGCTGAACTGCCAATATTGTCATAAAATTGTACATCACACAGCACTTTGTGGTGATATCAACACTCAATCCAGATCACAGCCATCCAATAATCAACCTGCATCTCAGGCAAAGCCCAAAGATGATAATACCTGAACAGCTGTACAATTCTGTACAGTATTGAGTAATGTCAATGCCTTAGTAACAGACTTACCACAGGCATATTACCTACTGCACAGCTAGAACTATGCAATCAAGGAATTTGTATTCAAGAGTTTTTTTGATCAAGGGTCATAGAAAACCTTTATCAGTAAAATGATGGCAGAAGATTTACAACTTAAATCTTCAAAACAATTATCTACATTCATATCAGGGTTTCTTACCAATTCAGGTCTTAGAACCTTTCAGGTAGTACAGCTTGATGTCTGTCTAGGTACATCCCAAAAGACAGGAAGCCATAGTAGTTGACAAAATTCCTACTGAACTAGAAGTGACTGGTCTGGCAGCCACTACCAAATTCCTAAAAGAAAAGGGAATCCAATTAGCAGATCCTCTGATCGATTCTGACTACATAGGGGATATCGAAATCCTGATTGGAGCCGACTACTCTCATCGATTCATTCTGGGATCAGAGGAATCTATGGGTATGAATTTACTCAAATCAGCAGGAGGCTTATTGATGACAGGACCTGTACTAGATCTTGGACCTTCAACTCCTGAAAAATCACATCATACAGAAACTGTAATAGTGGCTTGACTAGGCAAAGAACAGTCACCACTAAATATCTCCCACATGAATGATGGCGGATTGGAATCTGTGCATAGATTGTGGGAACTTGATGCAATAGGAATAATTCCTGAACAACCAAGTTCTGATGATGTCTGTACATACAATCAATACTTAGAAACTGTACAGTACCATGATGGACAGTACTGGGTAAGGCTACCATTGAAAATTAACCATAAAACTTTACCTACCAACTATCACATGGCTTATAGTCAATTTAAATCTCACTTAGCAAAGCTAAGGAAAAGGCCTGAGCATTTAAAACTCTACCATGAGATTATTACTCAACAATTAAAGAATAAATTCATCGAAGTCATGAAACACGACAATAAGCAAACAGACCATTTTTTACCACACATGGCTGTAATGAGAGAATTAAAAACAACTCCTTTACGGATAGTTTTTAATTGTAGCTCTAAATCTGGACCCCAAGGAACCAGTCTAAATGATTGTTTGCAAACAGGTCCAAGTCTAACTCAGAAATTGTATGACATACTGCTGAAGTTTAGACTTAACAAATATGCATTTTCAGCAAATATAAGTAAGGCCTTTCTAAGAGTTGACTTACAGGAAGAAGATAGGGATTTCACTAAGTTTCTATGGGTAGATAACCCAGAAGATCTCAATAGTCCTATTGTGACGCACAGATTCTCCTCGGTACTCTTCGGTGCTACATCTAGCCCATTTTTGCTGCAAGCAACTCTAGATACTCATCTGAAGAAATCATCAAGTCCTTATAAGACTGAAATCAGTCAAAATCTATATGTAGATAATTTTCAAGGGACAGTTAACAGTACAACTGAACTGTTACAAATATATCAAGAGGCCAACAAAGAGCTACAAGGTGCCAACATGCCACTACAATCATGGGCCTCTAATAATGCAACATTGAATATTCAAATAGCAAAAGATTACCCTGAATATCACGTACCAGAATCACAAAAGGTGTTAAGTATGGAATGGGATCTAATCTTAGACACAATATCAATCAAATCAGTACCAGTAAATTATTACATTGCTACAAAAAGGGATTTGCTTTCACAGGTTAGCAAAGTATTTGACCCACTTGGTCTACTAAATCCTTTAACTATTAAGTGGCATTTATTGGTGCAAGAAGCTTGGAAGACTAAAGTTGGTTGGGATGATCCACTACCACTTCAGTTACAAAAAGCTTGGAAGGCAATGGCTCAAGAACAAACTTCAGTCGAACAGATAAATCTTTCCGAGACACATAGTCAAGGAAAATGATGAAGTATCACGACATGTGTTCGCAGACTCGTCAGCCAAAGCTTTTGGAGCTTGTGCTTACTTAGTGACTTCCCATCAATCATATCTAATCACCTCTAAGGCTAGAGCCGTTTCATTAAAAAAAAAGAGGACTTTGCCTCAGATGGAACTAACTGCATTGCTAACTGGCACTCGCTTAGCAGTGCATATCAAACAAGTCTTGTCTACCATGAACTTCAAAGATGTCATTATATGGTCCGACAATGAAGCCGTCTTACATTGGGTAAGAAATGACAACTGTCCAACACCGTATGTAAGAAATCGCGTCTCAGAAATTGAAGAAATTTCTGCAGGCTTTCAATTGTACCAACAAAAGATAATCCAGCTGATCTCTTATCAAGAGGTATGACGTTTAAACAGTTTACAAAGGCAGATATTTGGTTTCATGGGCCTCGGTGGTTAGTGAATGGTAGTTGGCCGGATCAAAAGCCACACGTCATTACGACACAAACCATAACTACCACCAGGCAGCAAGCTCAAATATCAGTCTTGGATTGTACTCGTTACTCCTCGCTCATCATATTAATCAATGTAACACAGAACGTGTTTCATTATCTCAGGAAAAGAGGTATAAAATACACTTTTCCAGAGGCACTTATCAATTGGGTAAGACAAGCCCAGAGAGAAACTAATGGGAATAACTATGAAAATCTTGAGCATAAAACACAATCTCGACCTGTGGATAGACCAAGAAAATCACATTCTGCGTTGTGGCGGGAGACTTAAACACGCAGATATCAATCTAGATACTGTGCTTCCATGGCTTTTACCAAAAAATCATTGGATCACAAGATTGATTGTGTTACATACACATCAACAAATCATCAAACATGGAGGAGTGTTAGACACATTTACACATCTCAGGCAGCAGTATTGGATTCCTCAAGGATGACAAGTCAGTCAAATCAATCTTGAAAAATTGCACGATATGCCGAAGGTACGATGCAAGAACTTGCTCTTATCCTGGGCCACCACCCCTACCAAAGGAAGGTGTGGTCCATCTACACCCTTTCGAGACGTCAGGAGTAGATTATACGAGAGCAATATATCTAACAGGAACTGCAGATAAGAAACCTATCAAGGCATACATCTGTCTGTTCACCTGTGCCACCACCAGAGCAGTACATCTAGAGGTAATACCCGATACGACTGCTCAATCATTTATCCAGGCTTTCCGCAGATTCGCAGCACGCCGATCATGCCCTAAGCTGATGATTTCAGATAATGGAGCAAACTTGGTAGCTGGAGAAGCATGTCTACGGGAAATCTGTTCCCATCCTGCAGTTACTTCCACACTGGAACAGCGTCATTGCAGATGGAAATTTATCCCTCCAAGAGCCCCATGACATGGAGGATTTTATGAACGGTTAATAGGAACTGTCAAAAGATCCTTGAGAAAATCTCTTCACCGTCAGAAAATCAATCTTCAAGAACTCCAGACAGTAATCACAGGAATAGAATCAAGGGTGAATGACAGTCCGTTGACTTGTCTAATGATCCTACTCAACATAAGCCATTAAGACCTGCACACCTAAATGTATGGAAGGCCTCTGACTCCAGTACCATCTCTAGTGGTATAAGCATCTGTCCAGCATAATCTAAAAATGGAATGATGTTTGGACAAAAGAATATCTTACATCTCTACAAGAACATCACCATGGGGCCAATGTCCCACATAATATATCTAATCCCCAACCTGGCGATATTGTCTTGGTAGACAGTGATGGCCCTAGGGCTGACTGGCTATTGGGTAAAGTTGTCTCAGTCCATCCAGATAGTCAGGGGATTTTGAGAATAGTCAAAATCCTGTCTAAAGGAACAACGTCCCTGAAGACATTGGACAAACTCATCCACAGGGAATCAGTGAGTCAGCTACAGTTAGATAATAGGAGACCCCAAGACCCTCTAACGCCACATGACCCACAGACTCCTAACAGGTACAATCGTCCACAACAGACAGCCACACAAAAGTGCAAGCAAAATTTTGCACTTGTATTATCAAACCGATGGAGAGTAAATGAATACATATGGTTACTATTGTCCTTAGTATTGAACTCTGTGCCAGTTCTCTCCCTCTGGAAGATGTGGGAAATTTTTACCCACTATATCTATATTATTATCTAAGAAATGTATTATTTCTCTATCATATCTAAATCATAACAAAATCATATCAGAATCATTACAGATTCATTATACATCTGGATCCTACAAGACAATGCCACCTATGATCACGTATGACCATAGGGCCCTTGGTTGCCTACGTGACTTTTGTGCGTGATTTCTCAAGGATGCAGAAGCTTCTAGAAGGATTTCTTAATTAAAAAACTATTGAAACAATTAAATCGATTTCTGGTAGGGACTAAATCAAATCCTTAATAAGAATCAGTAGTTTTATCAAGTACTACTTATTATCTTTAAATCCTATATCTAATTATATTATAATCACATCTTATCTCAATCATATGTCTAGACTGTAAAAATAATCAATCAATATTCATTGAAGGCTACCTTGCTCAGAGAGTATGGGGGGGGGGGGCGATGGCTGGGAGAGAAGCGCCCACCACACCCCGAGGGAGAACGCGTATTCAGCTTAGGACATCTTATCCAATTATCTTTATCACCAGTGATTAATCTCTAGAACTGGGGGAGTACCTGGACAATATATCTACAAGGAAAAATTCCTAGAACATTTTATATACGAGTGTAGAGTGGAGCACACAAAGTGACACCATCTCCACGTCCACCATCATCACCCACCATCCTACTGCAAATGCAATTAAGGACAATCACGTAGCAACACTACTAGGACAATCTACAGCAATGCTGTGTTATATAATATCGTGCCTAAACCCGACAAGAGAGTTATCCGGTCTGGCACACTTGTCAGACAGGCACCCGGCATTCAGAGAAGTATATTGAATGTTATTTAGTGTATTAGTTGGCCAACTGTAGGCTTCTATAACTTTAACATATCCAATAAGTCTGTCTGTCGGTTATAGAGTGAGGCAACGCCTCATATTTCAGTAAGTTTAGTAATATTGAACTGCATAAATCTTTTCCAAGAATTAAGTTAACAATTGCTTACTTAGTTATCATATAAGTATATCTAATTGAATATAATCTTTAGTACTTAGTTAACTAGTACTTAAGACTACATTTAAGGTTATTTAATATACTTCCACAATTTAAATTATTGTATTTATAGTAAATGAATATTGGCTGTTAATAGTTATAGTGCTAGGCTGGACTATGTACATGTTTAAATCGCTGATTTAAACAGAACCAGGGCTCAGTCATAGAACTGAATTTATTAAAATCTTATCCTTCTATAAAAAATACAAGCTAATATAGATAATTGCCTGCAGGTGGATTGTGGAGCTTCTATCAACTCTTCATTCACCCCCACCTGCCCCTTACAGCCCACAGTCTGTCATTAGGAAAAGAGGAGCTAGGATTTATGACCCTACCTAGAGACTTTAGTTAAATTAATTTTGTATACAGTGAATTTTTAATTTTAGTAAAGTACAAGTCCCTTGTAGTTCTCCTCTCATATCAATCCTGGCAGTTTTTCCCCACAACTACCACCACTCCTCCTACCACCACTCCCTCTATCACCAGTCCTTCTATCACAAGTCCCTTTACCACAATTCTCTGTACCACCACACACTCTACCACCACTCAATCCATAAAAATTTCCAGTACCATCAGTCCCTCTACCACTACCCACACCTCCACCATTCCCTCTACCACCACTCCCTCTACCACCACCTATACTACCACCACTCCCTCTTCCATCACTCCCTCTTCCAACACTCCCTCTTCCAACACTCCCTCTTCCAACACTCCCTCTTCCAACACTCCCTCTTCCAACACTCGCTCTACCACCACTTCCACCATTCCCTCTACAACCACTCTCTTTACCACCACCCACACTACCAGCACTCCCTCTACTACTGCTCCCTCTACCACCACTCTCTCTACCATCACTCCCTCTACCACCACTCTCTCTACCACTACCCTATCTACAACCATACCTTCTACTACCACTCCTCCTACCACCATTCCCCCTATCACCACTCCCTCTACCACAACTCCCGGTCCCATCAGATACACTACCACCACACAATCTAAAACAAATCCCTCTACAACTATTCTGTATATCACCACTCTCTCTACCACCAACCACATTACCACCATTCCTTCTACCACCAGTCCCTCTACAGCCACCCACACAACCACCACTCCCTCTACCCACACTCTCTCTAACACCACCCACACTCCCTCTAACACTACCCACACTACCATCACCCCCTCCACCACAACTTCCTCTACCACCACTCCCTCTGCCACCACTTCTTCTACCAATATTCCGTCTACCACTACTCCCTCTACAACTACTCTCTCTTCCACCTCCCAAACTACCACCAATCCCTCTACCACCACTCTCTCTTCCACCACTCCCTCTACCACCTCCCACACTACCACCAATCCTTCTACACCACTCTTTCTATCACCACTTCCTCTTCCTCCACCCTCACTACCACCTTTCCCACAACCATCACCCTCACTAACACCACTCCCTCCACCACTGCTCCCTCTACCACCACTCTTTCTACCACAACTACCTCCTCCAGCACCTTCACTACCACCACTCCCTCTACCACCACTCCCTCCACCACCACTCCCTCTACGAACACTTTATCTACCACCCCTCCGTCTACAACCACTTCCTCTATTATCACAACCTCTACCTCAATTCCCTATGCCAAGACACACAGTACCACAACTCAATCTATAAAAACAACCTCTAACACCATTCCCTCTTCCACCACCCACAATATCACTATTCCTTCTAACACAACTCCCTCTACCACCACATTCACTACCACCACTCCCTCTACCATCACTCCCTCTTTCACCACTCCCTCTACCACCACTCCTTCTACCATCAATCCACACTACCACCACTCCCTCTACCACAATCCACACTACCAGCACTCCCTATACCACCATCCCTCCACTACCACTTCCTATACAACCACTCCCTCTTCTACCACTTTCGATACCACCACTCCCTCTACCACCTCTCACTCTACCACCACTCCCTCTACCACCATTTCATCTACAACCCCACAAACTACCACCACCACACCTACAACTACCCACACTTCCACCACTCCCTCTACCACCACCCACACTACCATCATGAACTCTTCCACCACTCTCTCCCCCATCACTCCCTCTACCACCACCCACACTACCACCACTCCCTCTACCACAACTCCCTCTACCAACAGTTCCTCTACCATGACCCACACTACCACCACTCCCTCTACCACTAGTCCTTCTACAACCACTCCCTCTTCCACCACCCAAACTACCATCACCCCCCCCTCTACCACCACTCTCTCTACCACCACTCCCTCTACATCCACCCTCACTACCACCAATCCTTCTACCACCACGCTTTCTACCACCACTTCCTCTTCCACCACGCACACTACTACCACCACCTACACTAACATCACTCTCTCCACCACTGTTCCTTCTACCACCAATCCTTTCTTGATGTCTATTCCTCAGTCGAACGCTCGTGGTTATTACGCCAATTTCCTTGAACTCCAACTTCTGATTTCGCGGTTTTCGCCCCTTTGTGTCTGTCTCCAGGTGCAGATGCTTGGTGCTAGTCCTGGTCGCTTTCGTGACTATTCCTTTCTCACCCCCCCCTTCCCCAGCAACAGGCTCCTAGCTCATCTGCTCTCTTGATTCACACTGATGTTCCCTTTGTCCCCTTACTTTTTCCTTCGCCTCTCCATTGTTCTGCTGCCCGTATCTTTGTGAGAAAACGATACACGGTTTTCTCCATTTATCTCCCCCCCGAGTGTCCTGCTTTCTCTTTCCGATCTTAAACACCTACTGGACTCCTTGCCGGAGCCTGTGCTCCTGCTAGGTGATTTCAATTGTCGTCATTCCCTTTGGGGTGATGTTCTGACAAACACCCGGAGTCGCTTTCTTGAGCCGTTCATCCTCTCTTCTTCCCTGTCTCTTCTGAATTCCAGTGAGCCCTTGTATTTGGACTCTCGGACTCGCACCCTTTCCTGTCTTGATCTTTATCTTTGCTTTTCGTCTCTTTACTTAGATTTCACGTGGCAGGATCTTGATGACCTCCATGACAGTGACCATTTACACATCCTTGTTACCTTTTTCTCTTTTCACCTCCCCTCTCCTTCCCTAGCTGGCAGTTTGTTAAGGCAGACTGGAACTTATTTACCCTCAGTGCTGCTTTCTCTGAACTCTCCCTCGCTCTCTTCCTTTTTCATGACACCATCTTCGACGCAGCTCTCCGCTCTATTCCTCGCTTTTCCTCTTGGGGACCACGGAAGTGCGTTCCCTGGTGGAATGCAAACTGTGCTCGGGCTGTCCGCTGCAAGATTGCAGCCTGGAAGAGACACTGCCAAAGGCAGACGGCTGATTCTTTTCTTTTGTTTCGGAAGGCGGGTGCGGTGGCCCGTAGGGCTATCCCTACAGCTAAACGTGAATGTTGGATGCCTTGTGTCTCCACCATTACGTCCGAAACTCTTCTGCCCCAAACCTGGAAGCGTATCCACAAGATAGCAGGTAAGTTCGTTCCCGATATCTCGCCAGTCCTTCACCTCCGTGGTACTCTTGTGGCGGACCTGTTGCAGGTCACTACCGAATGGGTTCCCATTCTTCTTCCGTTAGCTCTGGTTCTAGTCTTCCTCAATCTTTCCTTCTTCGTAAACCTGACCTTGAATCTCGTCCTTTATATTTCTGCACTCATCTTCGACTTCCGTATAACGATCCCTTCTCTCTCTCTGAACTTCGATTTGCCCTGGCCCTCTGCGGTTCTACGGCGGCGGGCTCCGATGGCATTAATTATGAGATGCTTCGCCATCTCCCTCCGTGCACCTCTCATTATTTACTGAGTCTGTATATTCGGATCTAGAAGTCGTCGTCAGTCCCTGAGGACTGGCTCGATGCCGTTGTCCTACCTGTTCGCAAACCAGGGTCTCTGGGTACATCCGCTAAAGACTTTCGCCCTATTACCCTCATGAGTTGTGTCTGCAAACTCTTTGAACGCATGGTTAACGTTCGTCTAATATGGTTCTTAGAACACCATCACCACCTCTCCCCTTCTCAATTCCCCTTCCCCTCTCCCCTGCCGCAAGTGCCGCAGCACAACAGATGTCCTGGTGAATTTGGAGGTCTATATTCGTACTGCGTTTCCTGCGAAGATCTCCGTTGTTACCGTCCTTTTTGACCTGAAAAGACTTACAACAAACACTACGTGGCGATATCATATTCTTTCCCAACTTCATTCTTTTTGCTTTCATGGTCATCTTCCTCTCTTTCTCCAAAGCTTCCTCTCTCGTCGCTCCTTTCGGGTGAGGCTTGGTACCGCTGTCTCTGCCTCTTTTCAGCAATACGAAGGTGTGCCCCAGGGTAGTGTTCTGAGCACTACTCTTTTTCTGGTTGCCCTCAATGGTCTTCTTTCCTCTCTTCCTTCTGGCGTTTTCTCTGCTCTCTATGTCGACGATCTTACCCTTTGCTGTCTGGGTGATGATTCGCCTCTCCTTCAACGCTGGCTTCAACTTGCGATTGATGCTGTGTCGTTTTGGGCCACCGATCATGGCTTCAGGTTCTCTACGTCTAAGACTTGTGCTATGACTTTTACTCGGAAACGGGTCGTTCTTCGTCCTTCCTTGTCGTTTTATGGTCACCCCATTGTGTACAAGGATTCCGTAAGATTTTGGGGTAAATTTTTGACACACGTTTGTTTTGGTCGCCCCAAATCTCTTAACTCCGAGTTGAATGCTCTAAGGCCCTTACCCTCCTTCAGGTATTGTTCCATACTTCTTGGGGAGCAGATAGACGCACTCTCCTTGCTTTACATTCCTCTCTTGTCGTGTCTAAACTCGGTTATGATTGCCCTGCTTACTCGTCTGCTTCTCCTTCTACTCTTTGCCGTCTTCATATTTTGCACCATACTGGGTTGCGCCTCATTTCTGGTGCCTTTCGTTCAACTCCCGTCCTCAGCTTGTATGTTGACACTGGCTTCCCATCTCTCCAGGACCGCCGTGATTGCTATTGTCTTCGCTATCTTGCGTGGTCCTTCCAACATCCTTCCTCTCGCCTCTGTCGTGCTTTAACTTTTGCCCCTCCTGTGGTTCCTGTTCCTCTTCACCACCTCCCTCTTTCTGTCCGGTTATCTCGCTTACAGGATTGTCTTTCAGTTTGTATTTCTAATATTTCTTCTCGTGTTGTTCCTTCTTTGCTCCCATGAAGAGTCCCCCTTCTGCAGTTTTATACATCCTTAACCCTCATCACCAAAGCTTTTACCCCTCCTATGGTTCTAAAACGCTTTTTCCTTGAGCACTTTTCTTCTCTCCGGCTCTGTTTCCATCTTCACTGATATGTCTAAGTCTGCGGACGGTGTAGGCTATTCTGTTGTTTTTCCTGACTGCACTTATATGTGTCGCTTACCTCCGGAGACTAGCATCTTCATAGCGGAACTTTCTGCTGTTCTCTATGCTCTTTGTCTCCTGCTTTCTCGTTGTCAATCTTCCTTTGTAGTTGTTATTGACTCTCGTAGTGCCCTCATGGTTCACGGGTCCTTTAATTCGATTCATCCAGTGGTTGTCGAGATCCAACATTGGCTGTTTCTTATTCACATTAAATTTTAGTCAGTTGAGTTTTGCTGGGTTCCCAGCGATATTGGTGTCTCTTTCAATGAGCATGCGGATGCTGCCGCCAGGGAAGCTGTCCGCTCTTGTCCCGTTTCTCGTGAAGGTATTCCTTATTTCGACTTTTACCCGGTTATTCATTCCTCCATCCTACCCATTGGCAGGCTTGTTGGTCTTCTGTTATTGGTAACAAACTGTGTACTCCTAAGACTTGTGTGTCCTCGTGGCTGTCCTCCTACCACCGTAACCGGGAATGGGAAACGGCTCTGGCGAGGTTGTGTCTGCTCATACTCGCTTAACTCTTGGTCACTTAATGGCAACCCGTTCTCGCACTTTCTTACAGTCAATATTGACTTATTAAATAAGTGCATATGTGACATACTAAGTTTATTGTGAATATTTTTGTTTACCTTGAAAAGCTTCATAGAAAACACCGACCTTACCTAACCTTCTTAGTATGTAAAGATAAGCATCTTATTGTTTCGTAATTCCAATTATTACTTAACCTATACGTATAATAGGTTAAGTAATAATTGTAATTACAAAGCAATAAGATGCTTATCTTAATATACTAAGAAGGTTAGGTAAGGTCAGTGTTTCCTATGAAGCTTTTCAAGGTAAACTAAAATAGTCACAATAAATTAGCATGTCACATATTCACGTATTTAATAAGTCAATATTGACTATACGAAAGTGCGAGAACGGGTTGCTTAATGGATCGCCGCCCTGCTCCTTATTGTCCAAATTGCATTGTCCCTCTTACAGTCGTGCATATCTTTGTTGAATGTCCTGACTTCCAGGACGAGCGTGTGTCTTGTTTTCCGACCGTCCTCCGCAGTCGCTTGTCCCTCAAAAGAATTTTTGGTAACTCGGATACTTTTGATATCGTTCGCCTTATGTGTTTCTCTTTTCGTATTGGCATCCTTGGTGATATTTAGCGCCCTCTGATTATCCCGCACATATGATGGTGCTATATAGCCTTCCCGGTTTGGTGCTTCTTTTGATAATTACTTACTTACCACCAATCCTTCTACCACTACTCTTTCTACCACCACTTGCTCTACAACCTAACATACTACCACCATTCCCTCTATCAATACTCTCTCTACCACTACTCCCTCTATTGCCACTCCCTCTACCACAATTACCTCTATCACAACAAACACCACGACCACTCAATCTATAAAAACTCCCTCTACCACCATTCCCTCTTCCACTACTCTCTACCACCACCCACACTACCATGTCTCCCACTACCACCACCCCCACTACAACCACCCACACTAACACCACTCTGCTCACCACTGCTCCCTCACCCCAATCCCTCTACCAACACTTCCTCTACCAGCACACACACTACTACCACTCCTCTACCACTACTCCCTCTATCACCCCTCCCTCCACCACAAATCCCTCTACCACAACTCCCTCTACCACTACACACACTACCACCACTCAATTTATAACAACTCCCTATACCACCAATCTCTCTACCACCACCCACACTACCACCTCTCCCTCTACCACCACTCCGTATTTCCACACTCCCTATTCCACCACCCAAACTACCATCACTACCTCTACCACTTCCCACACTACCCCCACGCCCACCACCACCACTTTCTATACCACAATTACCTCTACCTCCACTCTCACTACCACCACCCACACTACCACTACTTCCCCCTATCACCACTCCATCTACCACAATCCACTACCACCTCTCCCGATACCACCACCAACACTAAAACCATTTCCTCTACCACTACTCCCTTTACCGCCACCCACATTGCTTTTTCCAATACTACCAACAGTTCCTCTACCACCACTCCTCTACCATCACTCCCTCTACAACCAATCCCTCTACTATCACCAACACTACCACAACTCGTTCTATTACCACTCCTTCTACCACCACCCACAAAACCACAACCCCCCTCTACCAATACTCACGCTACCACTACTCCCTATACCACCTCTCCTACCACCTCCACTCCTATCTGCGCCGCCTCTACCACCACCCCTTCTACCACCACCCACTCTACCAGCACTCCCTCTACCAATGCTCCCTCTACCACCACTTCCCCTACCACTACTTCCTCTACCACCACCCACACAACAACCATTCCCTCTACCACCACCCACACTACCACCACTGACTCTACCACAACTCTCTCTTCTACCACTCCCTCTACCACCACTCCCTCTACCACCACAGTGGTTATACAGTGACTTTAGGTTCCATGTACGTCAGTCCATTATGACTATAAGTACAGTGTACGTCCGTCCACAGTGAATATAGGTACTGTGTTCGCCCATCTATAGTGACAAAAGGTATTATGTACGTCCATCCATAGTGACTATAGGTACTGTGTTCGTCCATCCATATTGACTATAAGTACAGTGTACGTCCGTCCACAGTGAATATAGGTACTGTGTTCGTCCATCCATATTGACTATAAGTACTGTGTACGTCCATCCATAGTGAATATCGGTACTGTGTTCGTCCATCTTTAGTGACAATTGGTATTGTGTACGTCCATCCATAGTGACTATAGGTATTGTGTAAGACCATCCATAGTGTCTATAAGTGCTTTGTACGTCCATCCATAGTGACTATATGTATTGTGTACGTCCATCCATAGTGACTATATGTATTGTGTACGTCCATCCATAGTGTCTATAAGTTCTGTGTTAGTCCATCCATAGTGACTGAACGTACTATGTACGTCCATCTATAATGACTATAGATATTGTGTTCGTCCATCTATAGTGCCTGTAGGTACTGTTTACGTCCATCAATTGTGAATATAGGTACTGTGTACGTCCATTCATAGTGACAATAGGTACTGTTTTCGTTCATCCAAAGTGACAATAGGTATTATTGACTATACTGTTGACTATAGGTACTGTGTACGTCAATTTTTTTTTTTTTTTTTTTTTTTTGAGATATATACAAGAGTTGTTACATTCTTGTACAGCCACTAGTACGCGTTGCGTTTCGGGCAGGTCCCTGGAATACGATCCCCGCCGCGAAGATACGTTGTTACAACCAAGTACAAATTTTACTGTTGCGTTAAACAGAGGCTACTGTTAAGGATTTGCGCCCAGTAAATCCTCCCCGGCCAGGATACGAACCTATGACAAAGCGCTCGCGGAACGCCAGGCGAATGTTTTACCACTACACCACGGAGACTGTAGAATCTATTGTGACTATAGGTACTGTGTACGTACATCCATAGTGACTATAGTTATTGTGTACGTCCATCCATAGTGACGATAGGAATTATGTACGTACATCCAAAGTGACTATAGGTTCTCTGTTCGTCCATCCATAGTGACTGTAAGTACTCTGTACGTCTATCCATAGTGACTATAGGTACTTTGTGCGTCCATCCATGGTGACTATTGGAACTGTGTATGGCTATCCATAGTAACTATAGGTACTCTGTTCGTCCCCAACAGTGACTAAACGCACTGTGTACGTCCATCCATAGTGACCATAGGTACTGTGTACGTCCATGCATAGAGACTATAGGTACTGTGTACTTCCATTTATAGTGAATATTGGTACTATGTATATCCATCCATAGTGACTATAGGTATTGTGTTCGTCCATCCATAGTGACTATAGGTACTATTTACGTCCAACCATAGTGACTATAGGAATTTTGTACATTTATCCATAGTGACTGTTGGTACTCTGTACGTCCATTCATAGTGACTGTAGGTATTTTGTTCGTCCATCCATTGTGAATATTCAGAGTATCCATACGTCCATCCAGAGTAACAATACGTATTGTGTACGTGCATTCATGCTGATTATAGGTACTATGTACATCATCCATAGTGACTAAAGGTACTATGTATATCATCTATAGTGACTATAGGTACTGTGTACTATCATACATAGTGAATACAGGTACTGTGTACGTCCATTGATAGTGACTATTGGTACTATGTACGTCCATCCATAGATATTATAGGTATTATCTTCGTCCATATACAGTGAGTATATGTTCCATGTACGACTATCCATAGTGACTATAAGTACTATGTATGTCCATCCTTAATGACTATAGGAACTGTGCACGTCCATTCATAGTGACTATAGGTACTGTGTACGTCTATCCATAGTGACTATAGGTACTGTGTCCCTCCATCCATAGTGACAATAGGTACTATGTACCTACATCCATAGTGACTATATGAATTGTGTACATCCTTCCATAGTGACTATAGGTACTGTGTACGACCATCCATAGTGACTATAAGTACTGTGTTCGTCCGTCCATAGTGACTATTGGTTCTGCGTCCATCCATAGTGACAATAGGTACTGTGTACGTCCACCCATAGTGACTATCGGTTTTGTGTTCGTCCATCCATAGTGACTATAGCTACTATGTTCGTCCATCGATAAGGTAAGGTAAGTATCAAAAGAAGGCACCAAACCGGGATAGCTATGTAGCACCATTAAAGTGCGAAATAATCAGAGGGCGCTAGATATCACCAAGAATGCCAATACGAGAACAAAAATGCAAAAGGCGAGCGATTTCAAAAGTATCCGATTCACCTAGAATTCTATCGAGGGACAAGTGACCGCGAGGGACGGTCACAAGGATATGCACAACTGTAAGAGGGACAACGCAATTCGGACAATAAGGAGCAGGGCGGCACTCCGTTAAGTGACCGTGGGTTAAGCGAGTATGGCCAACCCGCAGCCGTGCCAAAGCAGTTTCCCACTGCCGGTTACGGTGGCAGGAGGAAGGCCACAGGACACACTACGCTTGAGAGTACGCAGCTTATTACCAACCACAGAGGACCAACAACCCTGCCAACGGGCAAGGATGGAGGAATGAATAACAGGATAAAAGTCGGAATAAGCAATACCTTTACGGGAAATGGGACAAGAATGGATAGCTTCCTTAGCGGCAGCATCCGCACGTTCATTGAAAGAAACACCAATATGGCTGGGAACCCAGCAAAACTCTACTGATTTAAATTTACTAGAAATAGGAAACAGCCAATGTTGAATCTCGATGACCACCGGATGGACAGGATTAAAGGACCCTAGTGCCATTAGGGCACTACGAGAGTCAACTACAACCACAAAGGAGAAATGAGAATGAGAAAGCAAGAGACGGAGAGCATAGAGAATAGCATAAAGTTCCGCCGTAAAGACGCTAGCCTCCGAAAGGAGGCGACACATATAAGTACGGTCAGGAAAAACAACAGAGTAGCCCACACCGTCCGCAGACTTAGACCCATCAGTGAAGATGGAAATAGAGTGGGAGTGTGAAGAAAAGTGCTCAAGGAAGAGGCTTTTCAAAATTGTAGGAGGGGTAAAGCCTTGAGTAATACTAGTCAAGGACGTACAAAACTTGGGAAGGGGGACTCTCCACGGAGGCAAGGAAGGAACAATATGAGGAGAAACATTAGAAATATGAACAGAAAGAGAATCCTGTAAGCGAGATAACCGGACAGAAAGTGGGAGACGATCATCCGCACGCTCATTTAAATACACACCAATATGGCTGGGAACCCAAGAAAACTCAACCGACTTAAATTTACTGTGAACAAGAAACAGCAAATACTGGATCTCGATAAATACTGGATGAGCCGGATTAAAGGACCCGAGAGCCACGAGGGCACTACGAGAGTCAATAACAACTACAAGGGAAGACTGACAATGAAAAAAACAGGAGACGAAGAGCATAGAGAATAGCATAAAGCTCCGCTGTGAAGATGCTAGTTTCCGGAGGTAAGTGACACATATCAGTGCGATCAGGAAAAACAACAGAATAGCCAACACCGTCCGCAGACTTAGACCAATCGGTGAAGACAGAAACAGAGCGGGAGTGAGAAGAAAAGTGCGTTTGGCAGCCGTGCGGAGCGGTTCTGTTTACATTCGCTCCTCAGTCTTGCCTGGACGTTTGGCGTGCACACAGCTGGTGGCGTTTTTTTGTGGCCTCTGGCCTGGCGGGCCGGCGGGATGGCGTTGCCCATGCCGCCTATAAGGCGTGTGGATACGGTTGAGCTGGCCTTCTCTGGTCAGGTGAACTACTCGTTGTTGGAGGTTGCTCTCCTGGATGTGCTGGGTCTCAACCCTGCAGATGTGTGTGGTGTGCAGCTGGCTGGGGAACATCGGGCCTTGGTTAAGCTGACTGACGCTGTGGTGTACCGGGATATGGTCGACAAGTATGACGGGCGTACTGTACCTTTGCCTGGCGCGGCGGGTACGGTTTCTGTAACGGACTTGTGTGTTCCAGTGACTTTTGTGGTGGTGCGGGGGCTGCCGTTTGAGTTCCCAGAGAGCCTGCTCCGCCGGTTCTTAGGAGGATATGGGAGTGTTCTCGCCTGTCGGGCAAATGTGCTGAAGTCTGGCCGTCTTCGTGGCGTCCTGATGGGTATCCGCACGGTTACCATGAAGCTGAGGAAGGCGATCCCGTCGTCGATGGTGCTGCTGGGGTTCAAGGTGCAGTGCTTTTATGCGGGACAAGAGCGCACATGTTTTCGGTGCGGTATGGCTGGACACCTGGCTGCTGGTTGCCGTAATGGCACCGTCCGGTTGGTCAGTGTCTTCCGAGAAGAGGATTTTCCGCCTCTACATGGCCTTGTGGACCTGGGGGATGCTCCTGCCGGGTTGAACCCTCCTCCTGCGCCTACCGGTGATGGCGTTGTGGGTGCGGTGCGCCCCACTGGTGCTGACGTGTCGGGTCCGATGTCTGTGGACCCCCCTGGTGTGGGTGGTAGTGCGGTGGTCACGCATGTGGAGGTGCATCCGCCTCCAGTTGCCATAGCCGTCGATGTTGACGCTTCGGTGGGGTGTGGCCCTGTTTTGTCGCCGGTGGAGGATGTCGCGCCAGATTCTGGTGCACTTGGTGTGGAACCCTTGGAAGCAGATGAGTTCTTGGAAGGGGGTCGCCCCTCTCGTCGTCCTTCCACCACTGCTGTCCAGGGTCAACCTGGCTCTCTGACGAAGCGCCGGAAGACGAACAGGAGTGGTCGCTCCGGGGACCGAGGGCCTTCGGTGCGGAGGTTAGAGCCTGATGCGAGTGTCGGTGATGGTGAGGGTGTGACGGTGTCTGTAGTAGACCCGTCGGTGCCGGGAGGTGGAGGGTGTGTTGTGGACCCTCCTGGTGATCTCGTATGTGGGTCCCCTGGGGTACGGAGCCCGGAGTGGGCGGTAGTGGATCCGGGGGACTGTGGCAGTGCTGATCGCGGCCTTGTGGTGAAGCTCCGGAAGGACTCTGGCCTCCCCCCCCCCCCCCTGTGGGGAGTGCGTCTCCGTCGCCTGGAAACCCGGTGGCGGCTGCTACTGCTTCCGTCCACGGGGTGTCGGCCGGACCGGTATGACGGTTTTGTGGTTAGATAGGGTTTATCTCTTTTCCCGATGGATCCTAAATTAACGTGTGCTTCGCTGAATGTGAATGGTTTGCGTTCTATGGCTGTGCAATTGGGCCTGGTGTCGATGCTGCGTGAGTGGAGGGTGGATGTGGCTTTTGTGCAGGAGCACAATGTGCAGGAAGTGGGGTTGTTACATGTGTTGGCTGAGGGGTTTACGGTGGTGTTAAACCCTTCGCGTGGCTTGCGTGGAGGTACGTTGATCCTGCTTTCTAAGCGGGCCCCGATTTCCGTGCTTCACACGGAGATGGACGAAGGTGGTCGGGTGCTGTTAGTTCGGGTCTCCTTTTTGGGGTCTGAGGTCTCTCTCTTGAATGTGTACGCGCCATCTGGGGCGGCGCAGAGGCAGAACCGGGAGGTTTTCTTTTCCCGTGATGTGCTGCATTTTTTGCGGCACGATACGAGGGGGATGATTTTGGGGGGGGGGGGATTTTAATTGTATTACATCGCCGCGGGATAGCAATAGTCTTCGTCCAGCGAATATCTCGCCGGCTTTGACTGCTACCTTGAAGAGTTGCGGGTTTCGGGATGCGGCCGTGTTGCAAGGGGGTCCTTTGGAGTACACTTTTCTCTCGCGTGGGGCTTGCTCTCGCCTTGATCGTTTTTACGTGCCTACTGGGGGTGGTTCGGTTTTTTCGTTGCAGACGGTTCCCGTGGGGTTCTCGGACCATTGCATGGTGGTGTTGCAGGTGGGGATTCGCAGCCAGGTGCGGGTTGGCCGTGGCTGGTGGAAACTGAATTGTGGGTTGCTGAAATGCCCTGTTGTGTGTGCCCAGTTCCGGGCCCGGTGGGCTGTTTTGGCCGCTCGGAAGGGGACTTTTCCCTCGGTCCTGGAGTGGCGGGAGTGGGCTAAGGTGGAATGTCGGTCGTTTTTTCGGGTGGTGGCGAAGCGGGAGGCGTCGGGAAGGTTTGGTCTGTTGAGGGTCTTGCAGGCACGGTTATTTCGCCTGTATGGGTTGCTGAATCAGGGTTTAGATAGGTTTCGGGAGATCTCGGTGTGTAAGGATCTCATTTGTGGGCTGAGGGAGGAGATGGCTGAGGGGGTACGTGTGCGGGCTGGGGTGGAGGAACGGTTGTGTGGTGAGAAGCTCTCGCAGTTTTTACTGCGGAGGGAACGGGTGGGGCGTGCCTCTGTTTTGTTGGCAGGTCTTCATCGGCCGGACGGTTCGGTTGTGTCGGACACGGGGTCGATTTTGCATTATGTGCGTGGTGAATTGGAGTCTTTGTATGGGGTGGTTGCGGGGGATGAGGGGTTGATGGAGTCCTTCCTCCAACACTGTGCACCGGGGTTGTCGGGTATGGATTGTGTGGGTCTTGTGCGGGAGGTAAGCCCTTCGGAGCTTTGGGAGGTTGTGCGGTCCTTTCGTCGTGGTAAGGTTCCAGGGTCGGATGGGTTTCCGATGGAGTTCTATGTCGAGTTTTGGGATGTGCTTGGTGCCGATTTTTTGGAGGTGGTTCGGTTTTGTCTTCGGAGTTTGTCTCTGTCCGTTTCGCAACATGATGGTCTTGTGCGGCTTCTTCCGAAGCCGGGGGACTTACGTTTTTTTGCAAATTGGCGGCCTATTACATTGCTAAATGTGGATTACAAGATTATTTCCAAGTTGTTGGCTGGACGTTTGCGCTCGGTTGTGGGGTCGGTGATCTCTTGGGGTCAGTTTTGTGGCGTTCCGGGTAGGTCGTTGGTGCAATGCAATTCCCTTTTTCGGGATTTGCTCCTCTATGTGGAGGAGTCTGGTGTTCCCGCGGCCATGATAAGCCTGGATTGGTCCAAGGCTTTTGATCGAGTGCCAATTGGGTTTGTTTTGCGGGTCCTGGAGAGGTTTGGTTTCCCGCCCCAGTTTGTGGGCTGGATACGGATGTTGTATGCTGGTTGTAGTAGTAGGGTGTGTGTCAATGGGTTCCTTAGTGCTCCCTTCGCTATTCGGCGTTCGGTTCGACAGGGGTGTCCTCTGTCGATGCTTCTATATATTATGTTTCAGGAGCCCTTTGTTCGCGCAGTGCGTGCTTGTCGTTCAGTTGTCTCACCGTGTTTGCCGAATGGCTTGTCCCTCAAGATTTGTGGTTATGCGGACGACACAGTCTTGTTTGTTGCCTCTGAGGGTTCTGTGCCTGCTGTTCAGGATTTGGTGCTTCAATTTGAGTCGGCTACAGGGGCTTTGGTCAATCGTGGAAAGTCTTGTCTTCTGGGGTTGGGGGGTTGGGCCTCTCGTTTGGTGTGGTCTGGTTCGTGGTTTCCGGTGGTTCAGTCCATTCGGGTTCTGGGGATTACGTGGTTCAGGTCGTATGTGCAGTCTTTGGAGTTTAATTGGGAGGCAGTTTCGCGGGGGGTGGGCGTAGCTGTGGGGATGTTGTCGCAACGGGCCCTGACTATTTACCAGCGGGCGATTGTCGTGTCTTGTAAGGTTTTGTCGCGGGTCTGGTTTGTTGCGCAGTGTTTTCCGTTGGATCGGCGGAGGGCTCGCGCTCTGGAGGGTTTGGTGTATCGTTATGTGTGGTGTGGCCGGTATCATCCGGTTCGTCGATCTACGTTATGTCTTAAGGTGTCAGAAGGTGGAATTGGTATTCCTGATGTCTATGTGAAGGCGTTGGCTTTGTTTTAGGGGTCGGTTCGGAGGAGTTTGGTGTTAGGGGGTGGGTTAAACTCCTTGGGGTTGTTTTACTGCTCTATGAGGTTTAGTTTTTTGCTTGATCTGGATCGTTGCCAGGAGGTGGCCATGTATACGCCTCCAGTGTATTCGTGGGCGGTTTTGATCCTTCGGGCGCTTTGTCGATTTCCTGGGTTTGTCTCTTTTGGTTGTCGGGAGGTGTATGGGGCGCTTGCCTCTCGGGTGCCTCCCAGGGTCGAAAGTTTGTACCCTTGTTTCGACTGGGGGAATGTGTGGGAGGCGTTGAGTGGGCCGTGTATTGCGCCACGGACGCGTGAGTTGGTTTTTCGATATTTGCATGAGTCTTTGGCTACGAATGCAAGGCTCTTTATGTTGGGTTTGGTCGCCTCTGATAGTTGTGTTCATTGTGGGAGACGTGAGACTCAGTTGCACGTCTTTTATTTTTGTGTGCGGGTTCAGGGTTTGGTTGGGTGGTTGCGGGATGTCATTGCAGCCTTTTGTGGTCCAGGGGTGCAGGTCGACCTATTGCGGTTTTTGTTTTTTTTGTTCCCTCGGGGCTCCAGGCGGGTGCGTAACACGCTCGGGGTGTTGTTAGCGGACTATATTTTTTGTTTATGGGTTGGTAGGATGGAGGGGTATGGGGTGGGGAGGATTTTGGGCTTTTTGAAAGGCCGTCTGTCTTATACTATGTGGTGGTTGCGTCGCTCCTTTCCTAGGGTTTTTGATGCTTGGTTCACGGTCGAGTATGTCCGGGGTGCTGCGTTGGTGTAGGTGGTGGGTTCCTGTGGGTGTGGTTGTGTGTGTGTCTGTGCGCGTTCCTTTGGTTCGGTTCCCTCTGGTGGGTGGGGGTTTGGGGGGTCTGTGTTTGTTTGTCTTTGGGGTTTTGTGTGTACTGGGGTTTGCTTGGTTACCTTGTGTGGCAGGAATTTGTTTGTGTGTGGGTGGGTATGGGTGTGTTGTGGTGTTGTGTGGCATGTCTGTCTCTCTCCTGATGTGTCCGGTGCGTGGGAGTTTTTTCTTTCTGCTTGGTGGCTGGCCGTCCTCTGTCTGTGGGGGTCGGGGTTGTGTGCTGGGTGGCTGTGTTTGTTTCGTATGTGTTCCATTGTTGTGTGTTTTTTGTATGCTTGTGTTTATTGTCATTTTGTCTTGCTGCCTTGTGTTATGTGCTTTTCATTATAGTTCCTGTTGGCACGCCCCGTATGGGTGGCATGTGTTGTTTGTTTGTGTGTTTTTTTTTTTTTTACACTTTGTTCTGTTATCTGTGTCATTTTACTGTGTTATATGTTCCAATGTCGGTTTGTACTATACCGATTCCTTTATTTTTTACTATGTTATTTTACTATGTAATGCTAATGTGTTCTGTTTCCTTTATTTTATGTACTGTGCTGTGTATTGCTTTGTTGTATTCCATTGTTATTTTCCTGCATTTACTTACTATGTTGTATTTACAGTGTTATATTGACATGTTTGTTATTGTGTTTATTGACATGTTTGTTATGGTGTGTTGTCTGCTGTTGTGTGGTGTGGCGCATGGTGCGTGTGTTGTCTGCTGTTGTGTGGTGTGGCGCATGGTGCGTGTGTTGTCTGCTGTTGTGTGGTGTGGCGCATGGTGCGTGTGTTGTCTGCTGTTGTGTGGTGTGGCGCATGGTGCGTGTGTTGTCTGCTGTTGTGTGGTGTGGCGCATGGTGCGTGTGTTGTCTGCTGTTGTGTGGTGTGGCGCATGGTGCGTGTGTTGTCTGCTGTTGTGTGGTGTGGCGCATGGTGCGTGTGTTGTCTGCTGTTGTGTGGTGTGGCGCATGGTGCGTGTGTTGTCTGCTGTTGTGTGGTGTGGCGCATGGTGCGTGTGTTTTGCGTTTGTGTTATTTTTGTATGTGTTTCTTTGTATGTGTATTCCTGTTTATACTTTACCCTTGGTTTATAGTGCTCCTTGTGCGCTTTTGTAATTACTGACGCTTTTGGCACGCCCCGTCTGGGTAGTGCTGCTTTTGTTTTGTGTGTATGTGTGTGTGTTCTTATGTGTTTTATGTTATTCTTTGTTTACACTTTTGTGTTGATCTGTGTTGATCAGTGTTACTTGTTATCTGTGTTGTTGTTATTCTATGTTCTTCGTTATTCTGTGCTTTCCTGTTTATATGGTTACTATACGCTGTACTTGCTCTGTTTAAAAAAAAAAAAGAAAAAAAAAAAGATAAGGCCTACACTATTCAATGTACTTATGAACGCCATTGCAAATATTGATTTTCTGGAAAAAGAACACAACAAGTGGGATATTGCAGATGATGTCCTATACAAGCTCCCACCTTGGGAAAATTGAACATTCCATTGAACTCCTTGGAAGGAAATGTATTGAGCTCGGTTTCACTCTCTCCACAAACAAGACGAAGGCATACTCCCATCACAAGCGGAGAGCAAATGAAGAACTACAAATTAATGGTGTAACATTTGAAGGGGTTGACCACTATCGGTACCTTGGAGTCACTGTCGGCTTCTAATAAGGGAAAGAATGAGGAGCTCAATCAACTCATAGGAACATGCAAAAGTCGACTCAGGGCACTGAAAAGCTATGACCTGGGAAGGACATGGAGCCACTATTGCCGTGCTTAAAATGATGTACACAGCGTATGTGCGCTCCGTCATAGACTATTCTGCACCAGTTCTGTGCACCTACTCCCAAAGCGATATGAAAAGGCTTGAAAGCATCCCCGCTCAGCTCGTTGTTGCCGTGAGGGGGCTTAGTGGGCGGCTGCCGGAGTGTGATGCTCCTTGGGACAGTCCTCTGTCCTTTTCTAGCCTTGTGCTCCTGCTGCCGTCCTCTCCAATTCTGCTGGGCACCTTTTCCTTTTCCTTCTGTTTCGTTTTTCTCCCCCCCCTCTTCTCCTATCTGCTTGCCGTTTCCTGCCGACCTTTTGCTTGTTCTGGTTCTTCCCTTGGACTTCTTCTATTTTGACGCCCGGGTGCTTGAGGAGGCATACTCTTGCACCCGTAGAACTGTAGTACCCGACGTCGAGAGCGAGGGGAACCTTTTATTGTCAATCCCCCTTTCGTCACTGAACCCGATCTCGACGGACTGTCGGTTTCTTAAGGTGGCGTTTGTGGGGCGTATACTCACGACGCACCCCTAGGAGGCCCCGGCAAGATTGGCGATAGCTTCTTGTTGGGTGTCCTGCCTCTAATTGTGGCTCCATGGTGGGTGTGGGGGCACATTCCTGAATGAATTTTTCTTTTCGTAATGATGACCCCTGTTTCGGCTGTTTCTGCTTTACCTTCTCAGGCTCGTGGGGTGGGCGACCAAGCCCCTGAGTCAGTCCGTGTTGGAAGACCCGGCTCTGTAGCCTCCGCTGCATTGGGCCCCGACCTTGCTCCTCCTTTGGCCTCTCTGACTCCTTCCCCTGGCTCCCCTCCCTCCTCTGTGGTTGGGTCGAGCCCCAAGCCCCCAGTGGTGACTACCTCGTCTCCTGGCGCGGCTCCTTCTCTAGTTGTAACTACTGCGCCTTTTAACCCCTCTCTCTGGGGGTTCTCACCGCCGTCCTCGTCACGGCTACCCTCGCTCGATTCCTTCCAGTTCTGCTACCTATCAAGCCTTGTTTGGTCCCGCTTCGTGGGCCAAATATTTTGATCTCCTCCCTCTTGATTCTGCGCCTCCTGACGATTTCTCCCTCCAACGACATCTCGTTGATTCCGTGGATGCCTCCATTACTTTCAACCCCACTCGTCTCGGTACACGTGTCGTTGCTGCTCCTTCTCAGGATGCTGCTTCCCGCTTGGCTGCCTTATCCTGCCTTGGCGAGACCCCTGCTCGGGTCTCGAAGAACGCTCAGTTGAATGCCAGTGTTGGCACTATTCTGTCTCCCGCCCCATGTTGCGACCAGTGTTCGGGACCTGCGCGACTGCCACGACGATATTCGACATATCCTTGCTGCCCAGGGCCATTCTATTCTCCAGGTGGACACGTTTACTCGTCCCCCTCGTGGTAGTCGCCGTCAACCCCTCCGGGTTGTGAAGATTACCTTTGATGGTAGGACCCTTCCACCCTCTGTCATTCTTGCTGGTGCCAGGTGCTCTGTCCAGGAGTACATTCCTTCTCCTCGGCTCTGTAACAAGTGCTGGAGGTTTGGGCATGGTGCCCTCCGCTGCTCCGGGACTGTCTCTCTCTCTCCTTTGTGTGGTGGGGAAGGTCACTCGCCACCAGAGTGCACTTCAGAAGTCAGAGTGCACTTCTCCCCAGCCTCGTTGCCTCAACTGCGGTGAGGCCCATCCTACCTTCTCCCGTGCGTATGTCCATTACAAGCTTGAGGCGGCCGTCCTCACCTTGAAGCACCGGGAGCGTTTATCTTTTCCTGAGGCGAGACGCCAGGTTCGCCGGCTCCCGCCTTATGCTAGTCTCTCTTATGCTCGCGTGTTGCGCTCTTCCTCTCCTCGTCCTTCCCGCCTTCCTCAGACTCACAACCGTTTCCGGGCCTTGGACCCTGATACGCCCACTGCCCCCTCCTCTGTTCCTTTGGGTTCTCTCCCGAAGGATCCACCTCCTGGTCCTCTGTCTGGGGTTCCCCTTCTTTCTACCCGGTCTGTCTTGTCTCCTGTGTCTTCTTCCTCGTCTCCCTCCGTTCCTCCTTCCCATCCTTCCCCTCCGTCTCTTGACTCTCCCCGCCGCCTGTAGGTGCAGGCTGATGTCCATCGCTCTCCAAACGGCCGTCATGTGTGCTCTCGTTCAGCTTCTCCTGTTGAGACGCTAGAATCCGTTGCCCAGTACGTGGTTGCTGGGACACCTGTCTCTTTAAGTCAGAAGCGTAAGCCTGGCTCCTCTCCTTCCTCCTCCCCGGCGGGTAAGAAGGTTTCGCTTTCTTCCTCGGCCCCTACTTCTGCCTCTCTCGCTCCTTCCCCTCCCATTTCGGTGGTTGCGCCCCCTGTTCCTGCTATGGAGGTTTCTTTAGCCCCCGCTTCCCTCTCGGTTGCTGCCCTTGCTGAGGTACGCTCCCCTCTTTCTACCCCCCCTCTTCCTGCTGCTGTCCTTGACTGCTCCTCTCCGTTGTCTCCTCCTCTTCCTCCTCCTCCTCCGGACCCCGCCCGCCCACCTCTGATCTGTTCTCCCGTTTCCTTCCCTCCGTCTTTGCTCAGTTTACCCATGCCCCCTAACCCTGACTTTGCTGACCCTGATATTCTTTAACGTGCTCTGTTGCTCTTTCGCCTTTGTTTCTTCCTTGTTCTCTGTTGTTGTCCTTTCCCTTCTCGTCGATGTCTGTTCTTCAATGGAACGTTCGAGGTTATTACGCCAATTTCCTCGAACTCCAACTTCTGATTTCGCGGTTTTCGCCCCTTTGTGTCTGTCTCCAGGAGCCAATGCTTGGTGCTCGTCCTGGTCGTTTTCGTGGCTATTCCTTTCTCTCCCCCCCCCCAGCCGTTGCTGGGGCTTTAATTCTTCTGCTCTTTTGATTCGTGCTGATGTTCCCTTTGTTCCTTTACTTTTTCCTTCGCCTCTCCATTGTTCTGCTGCTCGTATCTTTGTGGGGAAATGGTACACAGTTTGTTCCATTTATCTCCCCCCGAGTGTCCCACTTTCTCTTCCTGATTTGAAACACCACCTAGACTCCTTGCCGGAGCCTGTGCTCCTGCTGGGTGACTTCAATTGTCGTCATTCTCTTTAGGGTGATGTTCTGACGAATACCCGGGGTCGCCTTCTTGAGCCGTTTCTCCTCTCTTCTTCCCTGTCTATTCTGAATTCTGGTGAGCCCACTCATTTGGACTCTCGGACTCGCACCCTTTCTTGTCTTGATCTTTCTCTCTGCTCTTCTTCTCTTTACTTAGATTTCACGTGGCAGGTTCTTGATGACCTCCATGGAAGTGATCATTTCCCCATCCTTGTTTCCTTTTTCTCTTTTCGCCCTTCCCTCTCTTTCCCTAGGTGGCAGTTTGCTAAGGCGGACTGGACCCTATTTACCCTCAGTGCTACTCTCTCGGACCTCTCCCTTCTGCCTCTCTCTCGCGCTCTCCTCCTTTTTCATGACACTGTCTTCAACGCTGCCCTCCGCTCTATCCCTCGCTCTTCCTCTCGGGGTCCACGGAAGTGCGTTCCCTGTTGGAATGCGGACTGTGCTCGGGCTGTCCGCTGTAAGCGTGCAGCCTGGAAGAGGCACCGCCGTAGGCAGACGACCGATTCTTTTCTTTTCTTTCGGAAAGCGAGTGCGGTGGCCCGTAGGGCCATCCGTACGGCTAAACGTGAATGTTGGGCATCTTATGTCTCAACAATTGTGTCCGAAACTCCTCTGGCCCAGATCTGGAAGCGTATCCGCAAGATAGCGGGTAAATTCGTTCCCGATGATTCACCGGTCCTTCACCTCCATGATACTCTTGTGGCGGACCCGTTGCAGGTCGCTTCCGTACTGGGTTCCCACTTTTCTTCTGTTAGCTCTGGTCTTCATCTTCCCCAATCTTTTCTTCTTCGTAAACCTGTCCTTGAGTCTCGTCCTTTAGATTTCTGCACTCGTCTTCAACTTCCCTATAATGATCCCTTCTCTCTCTCTGAACTTCGTTCTGCCCTGGCCCTCTGCGGTTCTACGGCGGCGGGCTCCGATGGTATTTATTATGACATGCTCCGCCATCTCCCTCCGTGCACGTCTCAGTATTTACTGAGTTTGTATAATCGGATCTGGGAGTCGTCGTCAGTCCCTGAGGACTTGCTCGATGCCGTTGTCCTCCCTGTTCGCAAACCGGGGTCTCAGGGTACTTCCCCTAAGGACTTTCGCCCTATTGCTCTCACAAGTTGTGTCTGCAAACTCTTTGAACGTATGGTTAACGTTCGTCTGATGTGGTTCCTGGAACACCATCACCTCCTCTCCCCTTCTCAATTTGGTTTCCGCAAGTGCCGCACCACGACAGATGTCCTGGTGAACTTGGAGGTCTATATTCGTACTGCCTTTGCTGCGAAGACCTCCGTTGTTGCCGTCCTTTTTGACCTGGAAAAGGCTTACGACACCACTTGGCGATATCATATTCTATCTCAACTTCATTCTTTTGGCCTTCGTGGTCATCTCCCTCTCTTTCTCCGCAGCTTCCTCTCTCGTCGTTCCTTTCGGGTGCGCCTTGGTACCGCTCTCTCTACCTCTTTTCAGCAATACGAAGGTGTGCCCCAGGGTAGTGTTCTGAGCACTACTCTTTTTCTGGTTGCCCTCAATGGTCTTCTTTCCTCTCTTCCTTCTGGTGTGTTCTCCGCTCTCTATGTCGATGATCTTACCCTTTGCTGTCAGGGTGATGATTCGCCTCTCCTTCAGCGCCGCTTCAACTTGCAATTGATGCCGTGTCGTCTTGGGCCACTGATCATGGCTTCAAGTTCTCTACTTCTAAGACTTGTGCCATGACTTTTACGCGGAAACGGGTTGTTCTTCGTCCCTCTTTGTCACTTTATGGTCATCCCCTTGAATACAAAGATTCCGCAAAGCTTTTGGGGTTATTCCTTGACACTCGTTTGTCTTGGTCTCCCCATATCTCTTACCTCCGTGTTGAGTGCTCTAAGGCCCTTACCCTCCTTCGGGTCTTGTCCCATACTTCTTGGGGGGCAGATAGGCGCACTCTCCTTGCTTTACATTCCTCTCTTGTCCTGTCTAAGCTCGATTATGGTTGCCCTGCTTACTCGTCTGCTTCTCCTTCTACTCTTCGCCGTCTTGATGCTTTACACCATACTGGGTTGCGCCTCAGTTCTGGTGCCTTACGTTCGACTCCCGTCCTTAGCTTGTATGTTGACACAGGCTTCCTGTCTCTCCAGGACCGCCGTGATCGCTACTGTCTTCGCTATCTTGCGCGGTCCTTACAACATCCTTCTTCTCGCCTCTGTCGTGCTTTAACTTTTACCCCTCCTGCGGTTCCTGTTCACCACCTCCCTCTTTCTGTCCGGTTATCTCGCCTCCAGGATTCTCTTTCCGTTCGTATTTCTAATGTTTCTCCTCGTGTTGTTCCTTCTTTGTCCCCGTGGAGAGTCCCCCTTCCGCGGTTTTGTACTCTCTTGACCCGTATCACTAAAGCTTTTACCCCTCCTACGGTTCTAAAACGCCTTTTCCTTGAGCACTTTTCTTCTCACTCCCGCTCCGTTTCTGTCTTCACCGATGGGTCTAAGTCGGCGGACGGTGTTGGCTACTCTGTTGTTTTTCCTGATTGCACTTATATGTGTCGCTTACCTCCGGAGACTAGCAACTTTACAGCGGAACTTTATGCTATTCTCTATGCTCTTCGTCTCCTGCTTTTTCGTTGTCAGTCTTCCTTTGTAGTTGTTGTTGACTCTCGTAGTGCCCTCATGGCTCTCGGGTCCCTTAATCCGGTCCATCCAGTAGTTGTCGAGATCCAGCATTGGCTGTTTCTTGTTCACAGTAAATTTAAGTCGGTTGAGTTTTTTTGGGTTCCCAGCCATATTGGTGTGTCTTTAAATGAGCGTGCGGATGCTGCCGCCAAGGAAGCTGTCCGCTCTTGTCCCATCTCTCGTAAAGGCATTCCGTATTCCGACTTTTACCCGGTTATCCATTCCTCAGTCCTTACCCGTTGGCAGGCTTCTTGGTTGTCTGTTACTAGTAACAAGCTACGTACTCTTAAATGTTGTGTTTCCTCGTGGCCGTCCTCCTTCCACCGTAACCGGCGGTGGGAAACAGCTCTGGCGAGGTTGCGTATTGGCCATACTCGCTTAACCCATGGTCACTTGATGGAGCGCCGCCCTGCTCCTTATTGTCCTAGTTGCATTGTCCCTCTTACGGTCGTGCATGTCCTTCTTGAATGTCCTGACTTCCAGGACGAGCGTGTGTCTTGCTTTCCGACCGCCCCTCGCGGTCACCTGTCCCTCAATAGAATTCTTGGTGACTCGGATACTTTTGATATCGTTCGCATTATGCGTTTTTGTTCTTGTATTGGCATCCTTGGTGATATTTAGCGCCCTCTGATTATTTTGCGCATTTGATGGTGCTACATAGCCTTCCCGGTTTGGTGCCTTCTTTTGATAATTACTTACTTACTTACTTTGGACACCGCCTTGACCACTATCTACGTGAATGTGAACACCTGAGAGAAATCAGAAGTATGTGTAGAATAATAAACCCCACATTGTTTGAGTAAGGAAAACACTATTTCCAAATATTGATACTGTTCTTAAAAGATTTCCCCATTTTGCACCCGCAAGATAACGAAAGCTTTTAAGGGTTGATAGATGTCAATCTTCTTGTTTGAGGAGCTGTTCACTTGAGACAGTTACGCAAGTCCAGCTGTGTCTGGGTATAAGTGACAGGATGAACAACCAGCGGGTTTTCTTCCTATTGGGAGTGTTGTACATGCTGTTATGGCGGTGTGTCCACTCACAAGTTGAGTGGCGCTGCCAATAAACTCGCCCCTCGGGGCAAAATTAAAAAAAAAATTAATTAGAAATACAAACGGAAAGAGAATCCTGTAAGCGAGATAACCGAACAGAAAGAGGGAGGTGGTGAAGAGGAACAGGAACCGCAGGAGGGGTAAAAGTTAAAGCACGAGAGAGGCAAGAGGAAGGATGTTGTAAGGACCGCGCAAGATAGCGAAGACAGTAGCGATCACGGAGGTCCTGTAGAGACAGGAAGCGAGTGTCAACATATAAGCTGAGGACGGGAGTTGAACGAAAGGCACCAGAAATGAGGCGCAACCCAGTATGGTGCAAAGCATCAATACGGCAAAGAGTAGAAGTGAGAAGCAGACGAGTAAGCAGGGCAACCATATTCGAGCTTAGAAAGGACGAGAGAGGAATGTAAAGCAAGGAGAGTACGCCTATCCGCTCTCCAAGATGTATGGGACAATACCTGAAGGAGGGTAAGGGCCTTAGAGCACTCAACACGGAGGTAAGAGATATGGGGAGACCAGGACAAACGAGTGTCAAAGAATAACTCCAAAAGCTTCACGGAATCTTTGTACCCAAGGGGATGACCATAAAGTGACAAAGAGGGATGAAGAACAACCCGTTACCGAGTAAAAGTCATGGCACAAGTCTTAGACGTAGAGAACTTGAAGCCATGATCAGAGGCCCAAGACGACACGGCATCAATCGCAATTTGAAGCTGGCGTTGAAGGAGAGGCAAATCATCACCCTGACAGCAAAGGGTAAGATCATCGACATAGAGAGCGGAGAAGACGCCTGAAGGAAGAGAGGAAAGAAGACCATTGAGGGCAACTAGAAAAAGAGTAGTGCTCAGAACACTACCCTGGGGCACACCTTCGTATTGCTGAAAAGAGGCAGAGAGAGCGGTACCAAGGCACACCCGAAAGGAACGACGGGAGAGGAAGCTGTGGAGAAAGAGAGGGAGATGACCACGAAGGCCAAAAGAATGAAGCTGGATAGAATATGATATCGCCAAGTGGTGTCGTAAGCCTTTTCCAGGTCAAAAAGGACGGCAACAACGGAGGTCTTCGCAGCAAAAGCAGTACGAATATAGACCTCCAAGTTCACCAGGACATCTGTCGTGCTGCGGCACTTGCGGAAACCAAATTGAGAAGGGGAGAGGAGGTGATGGTGTTCCAGGAACCACATTAGACGAACGTTAACCATACGTTCAAAGAGTTTGCAGACACAACTTGTGAGGGCAACACAGGCGAAAGTCCTTACGGGATGTTCCCAGAGACCCTGGTTTATGAACAGGGAGAACAACGGCATCGAGCCAGTCCTCAGGGACTGACGACGACTCCCAGATCCGATTATACAGACTCAGTAAATACTGAGACGTGCACGGAGGGAGATGACAAAGCATTTCATAATGAATACCATCGGAGCCCGCCGCCGTAGAACCGCAGAGGGCCAGGGCAGAACGAAGTTCAGAGAGAGAGAAGGGATCGTTATAGGGAAGTCGAAGACGAGGGCAGAAATGTAAAGGACGAGACTCAAGGACAGGTTAACGAAGAAGGAAAGATTGGGGAAGATGAAGACCAGAGTTAAGAGAAGAAAAGTGGAAACCCAGTTCGGTAGCGACCTGCAACGGGTCCGCCACAAGAGAACCATGGAGGTGAAGGGACCGCTTTAACATCGGGAACGTACTTACCCGCTATCTTGCGGATTCGCTTCCAGATCTGTGGCAGAGGAGTTTCAGACGTAATGGTGGAGACATAAGATCCCCAACATTCACGTTTAGTTGTACGGGTAGCCCTTTGGGCCACCGCCATTCGCCTTCCGAAAGAAAAGAAAAGAATCGGCCGTCTGCCGACGGCGGTGTCTCTTCCAGGCTGCACACTTACAGTGGACAGCCCGAGCACAGTCTGCATTCCACCAGGGGAACGCACTTCCGTGGACCCCGGGAGGAAGAGCGAGGAATAGAGCGGAGGGCAGCATCAAAGACAGTGTCATGAAAAAGGAGGAGGAGGAGAGAGCGAGGGAGAAGTAGAAGGGAGAGGTCAGAGAGAGCAGCGCTGAGGGTAAAGAGGTCCCAGTCCGCTTTCGCAAACTGCCACCTAGGAAGGAGAGGGGAGAGCGAAAAGAGAAAAAGGTAACAAAGGATAGGGAAATGGTCACTGCCA
>NW_025575136.1:57500-61434 GCF_020424385.1 Procambarus clarkii | reverse complement strand
TGTTACAAGACATAATGGTTGATACGAAAAATGCCTAAAGGTTATGGATCTCTCTGAAGCTCCTCCGCTCGGACAGGAACCGAGGACGCAGCAAGCATTTCCCCTCGGATCGCCACCACTGAGGCCCTGAAACACAAAAAAACAAAAACTGGAAGCCCTGGGTCTCTGGTCACGTCAATGAGCTTGGAGCCCAATTCCTTGAGAAATCCCAAGGCACTCTTGCCCAGGGGCCATGCGTCTCAGACGCTATGGGAACAAAGAGGTATTGACCTTCCAGTCGCCTGTACTTGAGTGATTTTGCTGTTTCCCTGTGGTTGGCCCCCCACCTGCTTGATCAGCACCGAAGTGTACATAGGTGTCAGCCAGGGTGGATACACATGTGAAGTCCCACACTCACGGTCTACCCTCTTTCCATGAGTATATGGTAATGCCATCAGGGCTAGGTGCGGGGAAATCCGGGTTTTGGACCCCTATGATGCGAGGTTCTCTCTCCGCTGGGCACCTAGCTGAGACGAGGCTTCTCTTGATGATGTCATTGACCTCGTTGTGTCTTGCATGCCAGCCCTTTGTGCTTCCGCAATGCAACCCATGCAGTCCGTATTGGTCTGCTTCCACCCCTGTTGCAAATACACTTGTATTCAGTGTGATTGGGGCACCAAGGAGGAGGGCCACTGCTACACGAAGGGATTCTGGATCTAGACGCGTGCCCATTGCCGACATAGGTACTGCCAGGAGGATGTCTCCTGCATATTATATATATATATATTATATATATATATATATATACTATATATATATATATATATATATGACCGAATAAGTAAGATTATAATTCTAACACAATTTCTCAATCTTTGTACATTACGCTCACGTGGAGGTAAATCAAAAAATCACTTCTCCAATTATTTTTATTCTAGTCTGACGCGACACGGGCGCGTTCGTAAAAAATTAAATTTTCAAAGACTTCACAAATACAGACTGATTAGAACTTACGGATCTCTGCTATATATCTACATTGAGTGAGGTGGGAGGGATGACGTGACATTAGTGACATTGGCTTAATCACGTGTTTATTTTCGTGATTACACACCCACACATATATATATTATATATATATATAGATATATATATATATATATATATACTATATGCTTATATTGGATATATATATATATAGATAGATATATATATATATATAAACTGAAAGCTCCACACCCCAGAAGGATTCGAACCCAGACACCCAGGGCACTATGCACCTTAGCGTACGTGGTACTTTAACACTCGATCACGTGACTACAAAAACCATTGATAGCCGAGGCTATATCCCCAACGACTCGACAGCACTTGGTGGTAAGCTTGGGCATAGATATTTCATATTGCTCACGTGGCTCCACAAAGTGAGGTGATTCGATGAAATCGTCGTGCCGTCGGGTCGTTGTGGATATAGCCTCGGCTACCAATGACTTTTGTACAGTCACGGTGGTCGAATGGTTAATAATAATTTTTTTAATAGTGTAAAATAAAGCATCATTCATCCTATGAGTTAGATTGCAATATTCACTAGTATAAAATTAGACAAAATTCCTGATATTATTGTCACAGTAAATAATTTAAATAATTCTAGGTCCATTCATGAATATGACACTAAGCAATTAAACAAAATAATATCTATCACTTTAATTTTCATTTAACAATAACAAGATGATCCTTAATTTGTCAGTACTTAAGTGGTGATCTGGACATCACATTAAAATTTACTCGTTTAATTAATACTGAACCATACTTTATCACAAAGGTAATAAGTTAGTTACAAGAAGCAATGCTAAACCCTCAAATTAGATCAAATGAGAAAGCTTTTCACATGGAAGCAATATAATTAGATCATGGAGAATGTAGACACGAGGCTACGCGTGGTGCTGATAATGCTTTCGTAGGCCTATCAGGCAAGCCCGTTTTTACGATTTGACGTGTGTCAAATTTGAAGTGGTTTTAGCTAACGAGGAGTGAGAGAGCCAAGAAAACAAACCACAGTTTCCTTTTAACCACTAGTTTAAGTTTAAGTTTTGGCCTAATGACTATTCCTGCCCCAAAAATGCATAACCCCAAAACACTACGCAATCTGTCTTCCTAATTTGCTTTCATTTCTGGAACCTTCTCTTCTTCTGTACCCTTTTCATCTCTAACCTCTCCCTTTCCCGCGTGTTATCTCCTCCTTTTTAATGCCAAAGGCCAGAGGATGAGAGACGCCCGTGTCCACCGAGCCTGTCTGAATCACGCTCACGCTCCCTTAGGTCCAGACGTAAGGTCAGCTGTACCAGCGGTGACAACGGTGGAATAATAATATACATCCAAACGAACTGCGAGAAGCCTCCGGCAGCGTAATTCTTCGAAACCATCTCTGTCGCGAACGTCACTGACGTCACAATAGCGCTTAGAATTGGTCACACTAGGCTGACCCCCCTGTCTCGTGGAACACAACACCTGCCTCCCGTCTCGTGGAACACAACACCTGCCTCCCGTCTCGTGGAACACAACACCTGCCTCCCGTCTCGTGGAACACAACACCTGCCTCCCGTCTCGTGGAACACAACACCTGCCTCCCGTCTCGTGGAACACAGGGAGGGAGGGAGAGGAGTAAAGTAGCCGGCAGGGAGGTAGATAACTACACAGGAAGGCAAACAGGACGATGAACACGTAGGTAGATTGGTAGACAAGCTAAGCAAAGGGGCAAACAGGAATGTCGACACACAAAATAGGGGAAATAGACCAGCTAGGTAGAGAGGTAGACAACATAAACAACGAGGGGATAGCTAGGCAACGCAGGACCGGCCAAGGCGGGGAAGTAAACATTCTAAATATGCGGTAGACACTGCAGGCCGATGAGTAGACAGACACGAAGTAGATTAAACCGTAGACAGGTAAGATAAGGGGGTGGTAGGTAGTCAAGAATAGGGGCAGTACATAGGGGATATAGACAAGACGTATGCAAGTCAAGACAGAAAAACCTTTATAGCATGCGTCAAGGATCGATGACTGGTTGATGAAGAGACGAGGTGTAAAGAATGGTGGTGGTGGGGAGGGAGGGGGTTGATGGAAGGGGGTTGGGGTGCAAGAGAGAGAGGGAGAGGGAGACTGGGGAGAGGGATAGAGAGACTTGGGTGGGGTGTTAGGTTGCAATCGGCCGTAATTGGTGTCAGAAAAAACGGACAGGAAATTAAGGTCAAATGGGACTGATTATATCTACAGTTTTGACAGTGCCAATGTATATTTTACTTCACACGCGCAATACAGTGCCAGACATGGCACCGACACTGTGACCAAGAGGCCAGCAGTGACCCCTGGCACTCTCTGATCATAATACTCAGACATTATAATACACATTCACATTTTGTTACAGATCAGTGGTAATATTTTTAGTCTGACATTACAATGATTTCTTTAATGGAAATTGTGCAATTTATCACAATTTGCTTCTGTTGCAGGATAGGAAAAATAATGTGATAGATAATTGAGTAAGTTACAATTATCAAAAGAAATCTACACATACACAGCGAGGTGGGTCCTCGTGGCTGAGTGGACAGCGCTTGGGGGTCGTAGTCTGAATGACCCGGGTTCAATTCATCGAGGAGACGGAAACAAATGGGCAGAGTTTCTTTCACCCTGATGCACCTGTTCACTTAGCAGTAAATAGGTACCTGGGAGTTAGACAGCTGCTACGAGCTGCATCCTGGGGATCTGTGTGTGTGTGTTGCAGAGAAATGTATGTAGTAGACATAATAGAAAAATAGATTGATTAGAAAGGCGGGGTCCAAGAGCTAATAGCTCAATTCCGCAAGCACAAATAGTAAATACAAATAATAAATACACACACACACGCACACGCACACGCACACACACACACACACACACACACACACACACGCACACGCACACG
>NW_025575136.1:42500-55000 GCF_020424385.1 Procambarus clarkii | reverse complement strand
ATCAAGCCAGGTCAGGGGGAACAACAGTGTATGACTACACCAAGCCAGGTCAGGGGGAACAACAGTGTATGACTACACCAAGCCAGGTCACGGGGAACAACAGTGTATGACTACACCAAGCCAGGTCAGGGGGAACAACAGTGTATGACTACACCAAGCCAGGTCAGGGGGAACAACAGTGTATGACTACACCAAGCAAGGTCAGGGGGAACAACAGTGTATGACTACACCAAGCAAGGTCAGGGGGAACAACAGTGTATGACTACACCAAGCCAGGTCAGGGGGAACAACAGTGTATGACTACACCAAGCCAGGTCAGGGGGAACAACAGTGTATGACTACACCAAGCCAGGTCAGGGGAACAACAGTGTATGACTACACCAAGCCAGGTCAGGGGGAACAACAGTGTATGACTACACCCAGCAAGGTCAGGGGGAACAACAGTGTATGACTACACCAAGCCAGGTCAGGGGGAACAACAGTGTATGACTACACCAAGCCAGGTCAGGGGGAACAACAGTGTATGACTACACCAAGCCAGGTCAGGGGGAACAACAGTGTATGACTACACCAAGCCAGGTCAGGGGGAACAACAGTGTATGACTACACCAAGCCAGGTCAGGGGGAACAACAGTGTATGACTACACCAAGCAAGGTCAGGGGGAACAACAGTGTATGACTACACCAAGCCAGGTCAGGGGGAACAACAGTGTATGACTACACCAAGCCAGGTCAGGGGGAACAACAGTGTATAACTACACCAAGCCAGGTCAGGGGGAACAACAGTGTATGACTACACCAAGCCAGGTCAGGCGGAACAACAGTGTATGACTACAACAAGCCAGGTCAGGCGGAACAACAGTGTATGACTACAACAAGCCAGGTCAGGGGGAACAACAGTGTATGACTACACCAAGCAAGGTCAGGGGAACAACAGTGTATGACTACACCAAGCCAGGTCAGGCGGAACAACAGTGTATAACTACACCCCAAGCCAGGTCAGGGGGAACAACAGTGTATGACTACACCAAGCCAGGTCAGGCGGAACAACAGTGTATGACTACAACAAGCCAGGTCAGGCGGAACAACAGTGTATGACTACACCAAGCCAGGTCAGGGGGAACAACAGTGTATGACTACACCAAGCCAGGTCAGGCGGAACAACAGTGTATGACTACAACAAGCCAGGTCAGGGGGAACAACAGTGTATGACTACACCAAGCAAGGTCAGGGGGAACAACAGTGTATGACTACACCAAGCCAGGTCAGGCGGAACAACAGTGTATGACTACAACAAGCCAGGTCAGGGGGAACAACAGTGTATGACTACACCAAGCCAGGTCAGGGGGAACAACAGTGTATGACTACACCAAGCCAGGTCAGGCGGAACAACAGTGTATAACTACACCAAGCCAGGTCAGGGGGAACAACAGTGTATGACTACACCAAGCCAGGTCAGGGGGAACAACAGTGTATGACTACAACAAGCCAGGTCAGGGGGAACAACAGTGTATGACTACACCAAGCCAGCCAATAAACAATTTCGTAAATAAACCATGTCAAAAAAACCTTACTCAAAAACAATATTACTGTCAATGACCATCGCATTTTAAATAAAAACCATATAGTTGACTTCTAATTGGGGGTATATTGTAGTTAACAATAAGATTGGTATAGAAATAACAGTATTTTGAAGGACGTGTTAACTCTACCGAAAATATTGCTAATTTGAAAATTGCTCAGTTGTCACAACTGCTCACTGTTGTATAATTCTTACTGAATTATAACTTATACATGAACTCTTTAGGAGTCGAAGGGTCTTTATGTGTAGTGAACTGCTGGGTCAAAATGTTTTCGGGAACAATAAATATGACTTTCTAATACTGAATCTAAACAGTTTAGGAAATAAACTTGAAACGTTGTCTCTGTGATGAAGCTGAAACGTTGTCCCTGTGATGAAGCTGAAACGTTGTCCCTGTGATGAAGCTGAAACGTTGTCCCTGTGATGAAGCTGAAACGTTGTCTCTGTGATGAAGCTGAAACGTTGTCTCTGTGATGAAGCTGAAACGTTGTCTCTGTGATGAAGCTGAAACGTTGTCTCTGTGATGAAGCTGAAACGTTGTCCCTGTGATGAAGCTGAAACGTTGTCCCTGTGATGAAGCTGAAACGTTGTCCCTGTGATGAAGCTGAAACGTTGTCCCTGTGATGAAGCTGAAACGTTGTCTCTGTGATGAAGCTGAAACGTTGTCTCTGTGATGAAGCTGAAACGTTGTCTCTGTGATGAAGCTGAAACGTTGTCCCTGTGATGAAGCTGAAACGTTGTCCCTGTGATGAAGCTGAAACGTTGTCTCTGTGATGAAGCTGAAACGTTGTCCCTGTGATGAAGCTGAAACGATGCTCCTTTCGACACGTATATTAACAAAGGCTTATGCAGAAGACATGTACCTATAAGAGACAATGTCTGTCCAAGGTTGGAGACCAGTCGGTTGGAACTAACTTCACCCAACTTTGCACGGTGACTGCCGAGAGGTAGGGAACCAACATGACCGGATCAGCCTCATCCCCTATCGCTCTCAGGAACACGGCTTTCCAACGATTTTTCCGTTCTTATTTATTACCGAGGCAACAGAAGAGAAGTGGATGGAAGGATAGGAGGGAGGGGAATATACAGGGGTAAGAGAGGGAGAGGTTAATGGAAAGAGGGGAAAATAGGGTTTTGAAAGAAATTAGTCAGAGCCTCGAGAGATTGTGTCCATCGCCTGTAATCTCTGAGAATCAACACCTGGCAAGCAACATCTGTGTTGTGCGTGAGATTCGCTTGTCTAATGGTCATCTAATCGCGTTTATGGATCCCGTGATGGCTAAAACAAAGAACGAGAGGTTCTGTTACAACTGCCGCATGGAATGGTGCAAAAACCAGCTTTTATTTGTGTTTATTCCTACTGCTGTGAGTGGATGATCTAGTGACGTCTCCACTATACATCTGACAAGTTACTTTTATTGTTTATGTTTCTCAGGGAGCGGGTAATGTGAGAAGTGTTATCAGAGATGAGAAACCTCTGGTCGGACACTTCATTAATTCCTGCCTCATATATCGAAGTTCTTAATCTGTTCTAATATCCCTTCCAAGTGCTATATTGTCATACTAGCTTTAACATATAATTCCCCTTTTTTTTACTCTTTATCTTCATTCCCTTTTCCTGCCTCGTCGTTATATTTATCTTTCATTTCTTTTCCGTCTTTTAGTGAGCTTAGTAACATTCCATCTTTGTTTACCTAGAGAGGCACTTCCATTATTTTATTGAGAAGTTGAAAAATTAATTCGTCAAGGTTCATTTTGCAAGTTTATTATGGCCTGACACTATTGGGTTTTGTTGAAACTTTCAGCATCTTCAGAGACTCCAAGTACAAAGCAGACCTGACACTCGAACTAAGAACTCTGTATTTGACATGTACATCTGGAAGCTGACAGGATGACCGTTCCATACTTTAAATGACTTGAAAACGGCGTTACCTCAAATACATATGATTATATTTTGTGGGCAAATACATAGCTAGGCCAAGACGTTTCCTCACGTTGAATTAGTTAAGGTTTACAGTACGGAAGTGAATGAAACACGTCTTGAGTCATAGATTCGAACGTTGTAAAGTTGACTTGAATGCAAAAACACACAATCATTACTTGGTATTTGACAAATACGGTAAACCCAGCGATCCTTTGTCTTGATGTAGCCCGTCCTCATAAACAATGGCCAAATGCTCGTTAATTCAGTCGCCAAACTCCTCTGTGCATGAATGAAAAGCGGTTTACACACAACCTATGCTCTTCCGGCCAGACTCGTAAAAGCTGCGGCCGTCCGCCAAGTCGCATTGATAAATTTTAACGTATTGTGTATTAAGTGTATTCTCATATACAACTAAATATTATTATAAATTAAAGTTCTATGTATAGGCGTCGGTTAGGTTAGGTGTTTAGGCTCTGTTGGCGATTATTTGTATTTGAAGTATTTGGGTGAAGCATTTACAGAGTTGTGATTCGAACCGATGTCGTCAGCGAAGCACTGTTCGAGAAATGATCGAACATAACCATTTGCGAGTCGTGTGTAACCCGTTTTCATTCATTAACTGGGTTTGGCGGCTGGATTAACAGATATTTCAGCTCGTCCTCACAAAGGTCAAAGTCCATTCCATGCACCCGCCAAACCCCCTGTTTATGAATGAAAAACAGTTTACACACGACTCAACTGATGACGTTCGAACACTTCCGGAACAAGTGCTTCACTGACGACTTTTGTTCGAACCACAACGCTGTAAATGCTTCACCCACGTACTACAAATACAAATAATCGCCAACAGAACCTAAACACCTAACCTAACCTTTGCCTATATATGCACAATATTCTAATATATTATAACATTAATTTATATGAGAAAATTCCTGTTTTGAATGAACAGCATGTACAAATTTATAAATACGTCTGAGGGGTCGACCGCTAGATGGAATGGACTTGAGTCACGGACAAGTTACTGGTTATACACGACTCTGAACTGACTGCTTTCGAACTGTATTCTAAAAGTGATTTGCTTTCCTACTCTAAATTCTTTACACACCTGCTGAAAATATAAATAATTGCCAACAGATACACAATATCTAACCAAGCTTACTCGAGGCCTAACTCTACACAAAATTACATTTAAATAGTAATATAAATTCATATTCAAGTATATATACAACAAATATAAATAATTACCAAAGGAAACAACGCGTCCTGACCTAGCCTATGTCTATACACAAAATCATAATACACGTTAATATTAACACAAATTCGAGTAAACATATTTTATAATTGACATCTTTAAGTAAACATCTTTAATTAATTTTTTTTAATTGAACGCGTCTTTAAGGTCCGGCCATCGCTTAGACGAGCAAAACTTCAGGACAGATTGTTTGATAACTATTTGAAGATGATGTGAATAAAGAAAACTGCTCCAACATCCGACTGAAAGTTAGAGGGGGGACCCAAGAGCTCTGTAACTCCCAGACGTAGTTACATAAATATACGAGGCTGGCAGGTGTAGTCTGTAAGCAACTTAGCCCATGACGTATGGGACACTAAATTATTAACGGTAGAGACCGGTTAGGTTGGCAATACTGGAAGGGGGAGGTGAATCGGCAACTGTGGCAGCACTGGAAGAGCGCTCCTTTCTTTTTAAACTTACAGAAGTGTTGACAGGAGAGGGAGGGAGGAATGGTAGGGGGGAGAGAGAGACAGAGACAGAGAGAGAGAGACAGAGAGAGACAGCGAGAGACAGAGAGAGAGAGAGAGAGAGAGAGAGAGAGAGAGAGAGAGAGAACTCAATTTGTACGCATTTTCGGCGTGTCGGACCCAGTGTATATCAGACAATATCCAAGGATATACACAAGAGTCGTTCGTGAGCGAGGAATGTGAGCTATGAAGAAAACAGAGAATTGGACCTCGTCACACTGGAGGAAACACGGTACAGGGAGGAAATAATAACGAGATACAAGATTCCAAGGACAACCGACCACGTAGAAAGAAAAACAAATTATCTACGAGATAAACAGCATAACCAAACGTTCACAAAGCCAGGAACAGCAGCACTAAACGTTCACAAAGCCAGGAACAACAGCACTAAACGTTCACAAAGCCAGGAACAACAGCAAACGTACACAAAGGGCATGAATGAGGAACATACAAAGAGGCCTTTTAAAGCACGAGAGTCGTAAATAAGTGGAACGGATTAGATAAAGAAGTTGAAGATAACTCAGTGCACAATTTTATATGAAAATCTGGTAAGAAAAACGATAGAATACAATTACTATTTGCTGAATCTGCAAGCTCAAGTCGTTGAGTACCCACAGGCAGGCAGGCAGGCAGGCAGACAAACAGGCAGGCAGGCAAACAGGCAGGCAGAGAGGCAGGCAGAGAGGCAGGAAGGCAGGCAGAGAGGCAGGCAGGCAGGCAAGTAGAAACATGCACAAAACCCAGAGCACGACGGAAAATAGAGAGGACCAAAAAGTCTCGGGACACAGAACACGCCATATTGTGAGTGCCTCGAGGCATTAACCAAATATTCAGGTTAATGTTATGGCGAGCGTAGGAGCCGCTCGTAAGGTGAAGTAATTATATAGAGGGAACACTTAGCCAATATGACTACAGAACGCTCGTGCACCTTCATGTTGAGCCCTTCCTTGCTTCTCTGTGTCTGTGTGTGACTGGGGGTGAGGCTGCTCCCTCAGTTCCTGGGCCCCAACCTCTCTCCGACCCTGCTCGGAGCTGTATGAAGTTACCTCCCGCTTCATTCACTTCTGGCCCATTCGACTTGCACGCTATACTTATAGTGAAGTGTTTTCGTGTATTCTTGTGGCTCATCTGGGTGTCTAGTTTCCACCCCGAGCTCTCTTCCCCTACCTCTGTTAATGTTAAACATTGCGGCTTGTCATCTTAGTGCCTCGGAAAACCTTTGTTGTAATTTGTTGCTTAACCCACGCTAGTAGAAGGGAAAGTTGACTTTCCTCAGCATTTCCTCATAGCTCGGTTCTCGATGATCAGGGACCAGTCTTGTAGCAAAACCATGGAATTTATATAGCTTTGCTTTCAGTCGTTTTATTTTTTGTGTTGGCATGCCACTCAGGTGGCTACATATGGTACATATGCTTCTTTAATGTGTCTATATATTATCGCTTCATGTTGGATACGTGTTCTCTCACCCAGTTCAACACGTGTCCAGTTACTGCAGTTTGTATCTCACGTTTGTGTGAACGTCTCACAAGTTTGTGTGAACGTCTCACAAGTTTGTGTGAACGTCTCACAAGTTTGTGTGAACGTCTCACAAGTTTGTGTGAACGTCTCACAAGTTTGTGTGAACGTCTCACAAGTTTGTGTGAACGTCTCACAAGTTTGTGTGAACGTCTCACAAGTTTGTGTGAACGTCTCACAAGTTTGTGTGAACGTCTCACAAGTTTGTGTGAACGTCTCACAAGTTTGTGTGAACGTCTCACAAGTTTGTGTGAACGTCTCACAAGTTTGTGTGAACTTCACACAAGTTTGTGTGAACGTCTCACAAGTTTGTGTGAACGTCTCACAAGTTTGTGTGAACTTCACACAAGTTTGTGTGAACGTCTCACAAGTTTGTGTGAACGTCTCACAAGTTTGTGTGAACATCTCACAAGTTTGTGTGAACTTCACACAAGTTTGTGTGAACTTCACACAAGTTTGTGTGAACGTCTCACAAGTTTGTGTGAACGTCTCACAAGTTTGTGTGAACTTCACACAAGTTTGTGTGAACGTCTCACAAGTTTGTGTGAACTTCACACAAGTTTGTGTGAACGTCTCACAAGTTTGTGTGAACGTCTCACAAGTTTGTGTGAACGTCTCACAAGTTTGTGTGAACGTCTCACAAGTTTGTGTGAACTTCACACAAGTTTGTGTGAACGTCTCACAAGTTTGTGTGAACGTCTCACAAGTTTGTGTGAACTTCACACAAGTTTGTGTGAACGTCTCACAAGTTTGTGTGAACTTCACACAAGTTTGTGTGAACGTCTCACAAGTTTGTGTGACGTTTCATACGAAAAACTCAAGTTTGAGCTTCTGGTGTGGAACAACATCGAAGGCTTTCAGGCGGCCCAGGAAGATGCAGTCAGCCCAGTCTTCTCTTTCCTGTGTCGTCATTAACATTTTTGTCATTGAAATAGAGCAGGTTTGCCAGGCAACACTTATTTTATATGAACTCAAGCAGAAGCTTTGGAGTCAACATTGGAGTTTTCAAAGTGCTTCAGCAGCTTCCAGATTAACTTACCTCGAGCCTAACAGGCAGCGATACACGATACACTACTTATCAACGATACACGTCTGAGGTTTAGTGCTTTCCGTATATCCCCATTCTTGTACATATCAAATGAAGTCTTCGAGATGTTTGGCAGTTCTCCTCTCTTCAGTGAAGCAATGTAGATTAACGAGAGAGGTCTGCTTAGTGCTTCAGCTTCGTTGTTTAGCACCCACGAGGGAGCTTGTGTCAGGTGCTACGCTTCTTGTAACTTTTAGGTCCTTCATCTACCTCTTATAACTTGTATGTTGAGTAACCTCTCACTGAAGGGTGTCATGTACTCTACATCTGGGAGGTACTCAAGCTGCAGCTTAAACTCTCCCTGGAAGCTTTTGTTTACAACCTCATACTGTATAAATGGTCAATCCACACTTCCGTGGAAATAAACTTTCCATTCACCTGGGCTATATGGGTCTCGAACCGTGGGCTCCACGCGTGTCAGGGCGAAGCTCTATCGACTGGGCTATGAGTAATCTTAATAAGGAAAATCTTAAAAATGAAACCTGTTCTATAGTGCTACGGCCTCTCACGCGTATGGTCCAAGGTTCGAGGCTCGTACTGTATATTGATGTGTTGGCGTGCTGGTGTAGGTAGTGTTCTTTATGTCGCAGTGTTCTGTAGTGATGGAGGCTGCGTGTAGGCCTAACCTAAGGAGGACCTCGTTGGTGTCCCTCAAGATAAATAATGTAACTTAATAATGTAAGAGGTCCAGGTTGTCCTGGAAATGAGAAATGTTTGAGGTATCTTGTCTCCAGCATTATACTATTTAACATGACGTAGTAATATATTTATAATTGTAATTAGAAACTAGACAACCTGTAAACGCAAACTATCATTACATACCGGCTGCAATATAATGGTATCAAAGGATATATACACATACATGCCAGCAATTTAATATATGAAAAAATCCTGTACAATAAAAACAAAAAAATCTCCATTAACTCCATTTTTATTTCAGCTTATTACCATAAAGCAGCCAAGAATAACAGGCAAAAATTCCAAGCAACCAACTGTGCTGTCACCTGAGATTAACAGCCAGGGCAGGTGTTGGTCTCCTGCCCCACCTATTGAACCACGGCCAGGACAGGTGTTGGTCTCCTGCCCCACCTGTTGAACCACGGCCAGGACAGGTGTTGAGAGTCTCCTGCCCCACCTGTTGAACCACGGCCAGGGCAGGTGTTGGTCTCCTGCCTCTCCTGTTGAACCACGGCCAGGGCAGGTGTTGGTCTCCTGCCCCACCTGTTGAACCACGGCCAGGGCAGGTGTTGGAGGGTCTCCTGCCCCACCTGTTGAACCACGGCCAGGGCAGGTGTTGGTCTCCTGCCCCACCTGTTGAACCACGGCCAGGGCAGGTGTTGGAGGGTCTCCTGCCCCACCTGTTGAACCACGGCCAGGGCAGGTGTTGGTCTCCTGCCCCACCTGTTGAAGGACGGTGTTACCAGTCCTGGAGTACCTGCTGGCGTACCTGAGGACCAACACACAGCTGGAGGAGAACATCGTCTTCTCACTCTCTGGAGGAGACATTACACGCTGGCGTACTTGTGTGTAATGAAACAATTGTGAATATTAATTCACGTGTTGTGTGATGGAGTGAGTGGAGTGGATTACGGAGGTGGAGAGAGGACGTGGAGGTGGATAGGCAGCGTCGTCGAGGGATAGAGGCAGCGTCGTCGAGGGATAGAGGCAGCGTCGTCGAGGATGGGCTGCCACTCCAGCAAGGACTTAGTCACTCCCATCGACAACGGCAACTTACAGAAAAATGAGTTCGGTGAGTACCCATCCGCTCTTCTTGTATGATAATTAGAATATGCTGTATTCAGTGTAAATGTGTACAAACCTGCCTTAGGTATACAGCAGGTGTGTTCAAGAGTACTCGCAGCGTTGAGAGAAAACGTTCTCACTATTAAAGACAGCTCCGTTGAGGAAATTAAATCCTGCTTGAAGAATGCTTGCAAGCAGGAATTTGGCAAGATGATGTTGGCATCCATTGTTTAATACTCTTTAGTGGGTTGAACACTGCTGCATATCAGTCTAGGACTCTAGGTAATGCAATTCGATTCGTTCTCGACTCACAATCGGGAATCCCCGGTTAGAATCCCGGCGAGAGAGTGAGTTTAGCACGTTGACTTTTTACCTAATGCCTCTGTTCACCTAGCAATAGATAGATACCCGGGAGTAAGTCAACTGTTGTGGGGGTTTGTATCCTGGGGAGGTTACCTTGAGGTGCGTCCAGGGCTTAGCGTCCCCGCGGCCCGGTCGTCGACCAGGCCTCCTGGTTGCTGGACTGATCAACCAGGCTGTTGGACGCGGCTGCTCGCAGCCTGACGTATGAGTCACAGCCTGGTAGATCAGGTATCCTTTGGAGGTGCTTATCCAGGGGAGGGTAAGTAATTCTATATAAGCCTCTCTACAAGCCTAACACACACACATATACACAGGCTGCCTGTTCCCCACCAAAATAAAAGATATATATATATATATATATATATATATATATATATATATATATATATATATATATATATATATATATATATATATATATATATAAGGAACATCACAAATTCTTGACTGTTAGGCTGCAGCAAACATCACATGACGCTTAATACTATAGTGTAAACAAAAGAGTTATACTTATAAACTCTTACAATTAGCAAGAACTGCCATATACCTAAATAATGTTGCCTAATAGGAAGATAAAACTTTTTTTTATTAAATATGAGTGACTCGAATTTTGGTATTTTTCTTGATTTGCTATTTTTTTGGCCCAAACACTTCGATTGGACGGTAGAGCGACGGCCTCGCTTCTTGCAGGTCGGCGTTCAATCCCCGACCCTCCATATGGTTGGACATCAATCCTTGCCTCTGATAGGAGGGTAGAAATAGCCTAAGCTACTCTATCCCTTTGAGACATATTTTATTGTTTCAATAAACGTACTTGAAGTTTCCTCTGCTTGGTGAGGCACCAGGGAGCATCTTAGGCCACCAGACACACGACAGCTAACACACACATTCTTGTTGATGTTTCTTCGTGTCAACGTTGCTCATATGCAACATCACTGCAATCTTAAGTTACCTCTCAAGCACCACTGCTGTCTTAGGTTACCTCTCAAGCACCACTGCAATCTTAAGTTACCGCTCAAGCACCACTGCAATCTTAAGTTACCGCTCAAGCACCACTGCAATCTTAAGTTACCTCTCAAGCACCACTGCAATCTTAAGTTACCGCTCAAGCACCACTGCAATCTTAAGTTACCTCTCAAGCACCACTGCAATCTTAAGTTACCTCTCAAGAACCACTGCAATCTTAAGTTACCTATCAAGCAGCACTGCAATCTTAAGTTACCTATCAAGCACCACTGCAATCTTAAGTTACCTATCAAGCACCACTGCAATCTTAAGTTACCTATCAAGCACCACTGCAATCTTAAGTTACCTATCAAGCACCACTGCAATCTTAAGTTACCGCTCAAGCACCACTGCAATCTTAAGTTACCGCTCAAGCACCACTGCCTGCCTGCCAGCCCCTTGTCTGTCAAGGAATGTCACAGAAAGTTTGTGACCGTGAGAATTTACTTGTTGGGGGATATTTCCGCTGGCCTTAGTGCTGGATAATTCCTCCAACTTGCTGTCATGGGACAGTTCCGCGGGTTTATATGACCACTTTAAGCCTGATGTCTCGGGGAAGGGAGGGGAGGGGGGAGAGGTTGGTAGGGGGTAGAGGGAGGGAGGGAGGGAGGGAGGGAGGGAATTATCAGGAGAAAACGCCGAGCTATTACGCCTATATAGCACTGGGAAGGGGGGGGGGGGGTCAGGATAAGGATTTGGGATGGGACGAGGGGAGAGGAATGATGTCCAACCACTTGTGGACGGTCGGGGATTGAACACCGATCTGCATGAAGCGAGACCATCGCTCTACCGTCTAGCCCAAGTGGTTGGGCCAGGGAGGGGGAAGGAGGGAGGGAGGTCTTTGATTGCTTCTGGCCATGGAAACAAGGCTACTTGAACACGTTGTTGTTTTGTTTCTCTTCACCAAGTTTCTCAAGGTAACAGACTTCTGCCGATCCTCAACAGTTAAGTCTCCCATGATTCCAGTCACCAAGCCTCGGCGCCAGTTTTCTTACTCTTCTGCGTGTCTAAAAACATTCTTATATTTCCTCTAATTAAGGGGAGGAGATATTTTGGACATTAAAATTGACAAACGCATTTCATAATTACACGTCTCTGTAATCTGTAAGGCTGGTCTTGGAGAATTACTGCTAAAATATATACATTTTTAATCACTGGTGTATTTATATTTTAGTTGGGGCTTCAGTCCAAGAAGTTGTATGTAATGCATATGACTTTCCCTAATGGAAAGAAAATGGGATTTGAGACTAAGGATGTTGTCCTTGTGGGATAGGATCTCAGGCTCAGGATGTTGGCATGGGATAGGATACCAGGCTACAGGATGTTGCCCTAGTGGGATAGGAGGCCAGATGCAGCATACCGCCCTAATAGGATAGGATATTATATCAGACAAAGGATGATGTTGTCCCAGTGGGATAGGATGTCAGGCTTAGGATGCTATCCCAATGGGATAGGATGCCAGGCTCCCACACCCACTTTGTCGCGTGCCAGTCAGGATGACACCCCCACCCTGTCGCGTG
>NW_025575136.1:5000-37500 GCF_020424385.1 Procambarus clarkii | reverse complement strand
ATTTAGACGTTAAGATAAGTTAGCCTCTCGTCCCAACCCACACACTCAGACCAGACTTGGTGTAAATTCTTTACATAAATTTCACATATACACACAGGTGTGGGGTTTTTATATTGTATTGTTTGCATACTGAGTGATTCCAGCAGCCTGCGTGTGTGTATAATACAGTGACCTCGTGTATAATGGTGGTGTGTTGAAGGGCTCCAGGAGATAATATTTGTATACTACTGGAATCCTGGATAATCAGAACACCAGAAAATATCGCGGGTGTTAAAGGATTCCAGGAAGTATCGCGGGTGTTAGAGGTGTATTACAGTGTTGGCTGTATGATTGGAGGCCAGACGTTGGAGCTAGCCTCTCACGACTTTTACACATGGACCATGTGGGGTGTGGGCGTGTCATAGGTCAGTCGGGATTAGCACCAGTGCAGCACTTTAATAAATATCGGCATCTAACAAACCCCCTCCATGTGAAGAGAGGAAGAGAGAGGGAAGGGGGAAAGAGGGAAGAGGGGAAAGAGGGAAGAGGGGAGAGAGGGAAGGGGAAAGAGAGGGAAAGGTGCATCTGGGTACTCACACTAAAATCTAAAAAAGATTATGTTTAGGATTGTAGTCCAGCCAATTGTAGTTAACCTCAGGCAATTGTCCACGGTGAATTGTGATTGTATGGTGAATGTCATAGGGTAGTTCAGGGTCATCCCCCCCCCGTGCCCCTTCTTAAGTAGGGTTGGCTCGTATTGCAAAAACCAACAACTTTGATGACGTCTGAAATGTGGGGGTTGATTGTCCATAGTGTGTTTACCAACAAATTTCTTTCCTGTTATCTAAGTTGGTTGACGTCAGTAACGTGGAGAGTTAATGTTTATTTAGCATCAATAATGTTGATTAGACGTTGTTACTCAAGTATATGTCACCAACAGTGAGACAGGACAGGAGGAGGAGAGAGAACAGTAGAGGGAGAGAGAGAACAAGAGAGAGGAAGAGAGAACAAGAGATGCGAGAGAGTGAGAGAGACTGGGATCACACCGGGTACACCATTCGTTAACTTACACACACATTATATATTACAATTACAGCACACGCATTATAAACAAAAAAAAAAACATTCATAATAGGTCATGACCATTGACGAAATAGTCCTTAAATTAGGGAGTAATAGTGATTGTTACTCCTTGATAACAGCCAATTAGGTACGGTTGTTATATTAACATGAGAGAATGTGGGAATTATATGTATCGAGTCTACAGCTGCATACCTGACTCAATGAGGGTCCAGGTGTTGACCAGTATAGCTGGTTAACGGGAGTCCCGGGGTTCGTATGTGTAGGTGTCGGGTATTTATGGATGGATATATACATATATACATATTATGATCCCTCAGAGGATTCGAACCCAGGCCGCCATTGGTCTCTGACCACTGCAACACACGCACACACACGCACGCACACACACACACACACACACACACACACACACACACACACACACACACACACACACACACAGATGTTAGGAAGTTTTCTTTTAGCGTGAGAGTAGTGGGGAAATGGAATGCACTTCAGGAACAGGTTGTGGAAGCAAATACTATTCATAATTTTAAAACCAGGTATGATAGGGAAATGGGACAGGAGTCATTGCTGTAAACAACCGATGCTCGAAAGGCGGGATCCAAGAGTCAATGCTCGATCCTGCAGACACAACTAGGTGAGTACACACACACACACACATTTCTCCTTAATGACTAGCTAGAATGTACAAGAAAGGGGAGGGTCTGTGGTGGTGGGTACAAGGGGGAGGGGGAAAATCTGTCGTAAGGGGGGTACAAGGGACCATTCATGACAGTGACCAACCCCCCTCACCATGAACCACACTCTCCTCTGTGCCGTCAAGGTTACCTCATCTCTATTTACCTGGAAAATGAATTAACATGCCAAATAAAATCTTCCGATGAATGGCTGATATTCTCCAAGATGTACTTACCTAGATGCACTCATCTATACGCACTTAGTCTCATAAAATAGGTCGATTAGGAGGACAATATGAACGGATTCATTCAAGGAAGGAGCACATCTAACTGCACTGAAATTGAAATTGAAATAAGGCTATTGAGGAATAAATATAAACATAGATGAGGTATCTGAAGGTATTCTCACCCCGTTCAGTACAACGAGTTCATATTATATTATATATATATATATATTATATATATATATATATATATATATATATATATATATATATATATATATATATATATATATATATATAGACACACAACTGCGTAGTAAACTGTTTATCTAACGATGGCCAAATACTCTGTCGACATCAAATGAGCTTCCGTTAAGGCATAAGGAGACCCTTTATGAGCTTGCATTCACGAGTGTCAAGGAAAGACTCTTGAAATTAACTGAAAAGTATCTCACAAGAAACCCAGTTAAGGTCTGCCACTACGGATCAGTTCGAGAACACTGAATAGGGAGCTTGGAACCCTCTTAAACCACAAGTAACGCGTTAAAACACAATCTAAACAATCTTAATCTAAATCATTCTAAAACACAATAAAAAAACAGTCACTTCTAAACTTGCGTTTTCTTTATAATCGCCACACTGCTAAAATATTTACCTTTGTTTACGAAAGTTCTTAAAGAATTTGTTTTTGTTCTTGAGAACAAAGATTCCTGGCCGCCGCCTCGTCTGAGTCTGTCAGTGTGAACTAATTTATTGCCTCATATGATACTAGGCAATTAAAGATCCAGAAATTACTTTTAACCACGCTTTAGTAATTACTGTGACCTCAACCTTCTGTGTATACACAGTTACCCTTAGTTCTTAACAAGTATATTTTTGGTATGTCTTAATTTCGACGTTGTATTCTTTATTTGTGTATGCATGTATGTGCTACATACATTACTGGTGGTACGCGAACAAGGGGACACAGGTGGAAACTGAGTACCCAAATGAGCCACAGGGACTTTAGAAAGAACTTTTTCAGTGTCAGAGTAGTTAACAGATGGAATGCATTAGGCAGTGATGTGGTGGAGGCTGACTCCATACACAGTTTCAAATGTAGATATGATAGAGCCCAGTAGGCTCAGGAACCTGTACACCTGTTGATTGACAGTTGAGAGGCGGGACCAAAGAGCCAGAGCTCAACCCCCGCAAGCACAACGAGGTGAGTATATACCTACATTTATACATGAGTCCAGAGACTCATAACTCTTACCCACCCATCACCACAGGGAGTATCTGGTCTTCGTACACAACATGGGGCCATTTGGCTCAGTCCCCCCATGAAACTATTGTTTATTTTACCATAAGGTTCGAAGAGACCGAAGGAAATATTCAAATATGTTGCAGCGTAAGAACCAGGCAGAAGCTGGCAAGATACGGTCTTCCTGTCAGCTTGCATCCTGGGGAGGAAGTGCTACGTCATTCTGCAAGAAACACACACACTGTCTGTCTGTGTGAGTGCCTCTCTGTTCTGTCTTTTTCATGTCGCTGGATATTTTTGTTTTCCTTGCTCTACCTAGCTCTTTCTTTTCGCCGCCCTGTTTCTGTTCTCTCTCTCTCTCTCTCTCTCTCTCTCTCTCTCTCTCTCTCTCTCTCTCTCTCTCCCACTACCATCTTCTACGTCTTTCCTTCCCCCCTTCTCTACCTGGCTTCTCTCTCCTCCCTCCCCTCCCACTATCACCAGGAAGCAGTAGAAAACGGTAATCACAACACCAAACAACACTGACGCAGACCGGACGCTGCTCATGTCACGAGAACACAGAAAGAGAGAGAGAGAGAGAGAGAGAGAGAGAGAGAGAGAGAGAGAGAGAGAGAGAGAGAGAGAGAGAGAGAGAGAGAGAGAGAGACGCGTGATGCTAGCTAGAAAACTATAGCAGGCGGCAGATAATGCTACTTATCTTTGTACTAAACAGGAAGCTACTTATCACAGGGAGCTGATAATGGGGTCAAGACTGTATATTGTACTCAAGCGAGTTGGTACTCCCCCCCCCCCCTTCCACACACACACAGTTGTGGGGGCCTGATAGCTGAGTGGACGGCGCTCTGGGCTCGTAATCCCAGGGTCCGGGTTCGATCCCGGTTGATGGCAGAAACAAAATGGACAAAGTTTCTTTCACTCTGATGCCCCTGTTACCTAGTAGTAAATAGGTACCTGGGAGTTAGACAGCTACAACGGACTGCTTCCTGGGGATATATAACAAAAAGGAGGCCTGGTCGAGGACCGGGCCGCGGAGACGCTAAACCCCGAAATCATCTAACCGTAGGATCGGATGAGACCCGGCTACCCGCTGAAATGACCAATGGGGGGTTGGAATACCCCAGACTACCTCGTAAACAATACCAGAACAAAAGAACATCAGTGAACAGAGGAAGGATGCCAGAAGTCCAGAAATGAGTACCCCCAGAAAGTGAGGTGAAAGGTAATTTGAAAACGACGTTGCAACTTAAGGGAAGACTCAAGGAAAGTTGCTTCACAGTCACGTCAGGGGAGAGGTGGTGGGAGTGCAACAAGAACAAAGACACAGTTGATCAAACTGAAAGGATTCACCGAGAATGATGTGGAAGTGTGAGAGGAGAGGCTATATACACACACACTTAGGAAAGTGTTCCAGCATACACTATACGCTGTGCGTAATTGGAAATTATTAATAATAATTTTCATATACACCAAAATTCTTCACCGATATTCCATGTATAATTATTCATATTTTATATATTATTATTCTTGCATATGTTTAGCATTTTTATTAGTAGTATTTTTATTTTTATTAGATTTGTTATGTATTATTTATTATTATTTCAGTGTTACCAACAGCGCTGCGAGACACGCCCCTCCCCCAGGCCGCGGCACCAGTCCTGAAGAGTCACCAATGTTCAGTGTGTGGTACACTCGTGGTACCCTCATGTGGGGTGTACAGTGACGTGGGGTGTACCGTGACGTGGGGTGTACCCTAGTCTGAGGTATACCAGGAGTGGGTCTTGCTGGAAGCTTTTTTTTACTCCCCAATGTTTGGACTGGACGGTAGAGCGACGGTCTCGCGTCATGCAGGTCGTCGTTTAATCCCCGACCGTCCACAAGTGGTTGGGGCACCATTCCTTCCCTCCCGTTCCATGCCAAATCGTTATCCTGACCCCTTCCAAGTGCTACATAGTCGCAATAGCTTGACGCTTTCCCATGATAATTCCATCCCTTCCCAAGCCCGGCTTGGGGCCAGGCTTGTCTTGTAATAACTTGGTCCAACAGGCCGTTGCCTGGAGCGGCCCGCAAGCCCACATATTCACTGTTGATATTTGAGATCTTCCGTGTACGAAAGGTAGAATCTCCCCGCTCTAAATCCGTGTTGTTCAGGATTGTGAATCGTGCAATGGAGTGTACCTTGGTTAGGGGGGTGTACCGGGATGTGCTGTGTACCGTGGTCAGGAGAGTACCGTGGTGTGGGAAGTACGGCAGCTGGTGGCAGAGGGCCAACCCCCGCTAAACAGGTACACTGACCGGGGATTATTTTCCATTCGCCAGCACCGGAGCCAACTGGACCCAGGCAAGCCAGCCATAACTCATAGTTGACCTTTTGTATCGGACACCATCGCGACGAACACTCGTTTGTAATGTACACACACACACACACACACACACACACACACACACACACACACACACACACACACACAGTGGACGTATTTAGCGAAGACCCCCCCTCGCGCCCTAGGAAGATTACTATCACCAATTATAAAGGCGTATATTACATTCCATTTGCACCACCCCTCGCCCTCCCAGCGTAATTATCGTACACGAAGGTCACACGTGAAGGTCACTCACCGAAGTTCGACATAATTTAGTAACGAATACTGAATACTCATAGATGCCAGCTCGATCCCATTCATTGGTCTCAATATTGTCTCATAATATTGAGGCGTAAGAAAAGATTTAAACATTCATGGATAATTTGGTAAAAATAGTATAAAGACAAAAAAGTTTGTATATTGAAAATTATTCTTATTTTTGTAAAGCTGAAGTCTTTACAGTAAGCAGAATGGATATTGCTCAAGTCTTTACCCCTGTATCTTTATATCCTTTATCCCTTATATCCTTTATCCCTTATATCCTTTATCCCATATATCCTTTTTCCCTTATATTCTTTATCCCTTATATGTTGTGCCTCTCATCTATGTTATATGTTCATTTTATGCCTTTTCAGCACTGTCAATGTTTATTTTTTTGTGTTTACAGATATGGTTGATTTTTTTTGTGATTAGTAAATTTATTTATTTTGGAGATTAATATATATATTATAATTATATGCAAGGGGGTTTCTTGAGACAAGAAGATCCTTTCAAGGGTTCATTAAGGGTAAAAGGTTGAGAAACAACGCTTTGGAGGGTTATTAAGACCTCCATAATCGCTTTATGACCAACCAGCAAGTATATTTTGGTCCTGAATATACTCCAAGTGTGTATATTTATACTCAGTGTATATTCAAAGAGAATCGGGATACAACTCTAAGTACAGTATGTATATCCCCCATCATTTCATAATTAAACCTACTCTGGTTTATATAGCTCTGTGTTATTTTCTTCCCCCTAGCCTGGTGTACCAATCGTCCGAATCTCCCACTCCTGGCAAGGGCTTTATATGACGGTATTAATTATACCGCAGTGAAGAGAGGGTATTACCTTCGATCCTCTCAGGCTCGACGACGGATAGACACACCCAAGATACTAATATCTTCCTTATATGAAAGGCAGGATCTTCCCGCTCTAAATATCTGACCAAAAATTTTTGACATTGACATAACTTTGTCAAAGTCTGGTTGAGCTTCCAGCAACAGTCTGTGTTCCTGCCTCCTGTCCGCATATTGGGTTCGCCTCGGTCACACTAAATCTATATATTTAAGCAAATAATATATAATTAAAATAATTAAGCTTGTTAATATATTTAATTGCATCTGCAACAAAGCAGGCTTAATTGATTATACGACTTGATTATGGTACACGGGTCTGCTGGAATCATCACGCAGTTGTGAACCTGTACACCTTTTCTCAATCATCGGCGGATTTGTTTATATTTATTAAACAGTTTATGGGCTCCGAAGCACAGAGGCAGTTTATTACAATAATACAATTTGATTGGTAAGTTTAGATGCTCGTAAACTATTTAATAAATGCAAACAAAGCCATAAAAGTTTGAGAAAAGATGTATAGGTTCGTAATTAGATGCGCAAATGTTTGTTGAAGTCTAGTCTGGATTAGGATTGAAACGTCGTCAATTCCTTTACTTTAAGATCTGTGAGATGTCCTGCCACCAGTATTACGACACCTATGTTAGGATGTGATACAGTTCATGAGGAATACATATGCCCATCCAGCTTTTCTGTCACGCTTCACAAACAGACGACAATTTATCGTACCAAATGGCATCACTGGCAATCTAATTCACAAGTGTCGTACTTAAGTGAGAGTTGTCGTGCCAGCTCAGAATGCCGTGTTAAAAATTGATGTCGTATCTCTGGAGTTTAAGATTGATGTTCCATTGTAGTTAGAGATTACATATACGTTTGGGAAAAAAAAGTGTCTTTCGTGATACAATTATTAAAGTAGAAACGCTATTTCCGACGTCCAAATAAAGCATAGCATTTATACGACATAATCATTTAGGCATTTTTGTTCATTGTCAATATCGGTGGTTTTTAGCTCATTATCAGATTAACTTTAAATAAAGTTAGCTTTAGTTCAATTAGTTCATTTAAAATCCCACGAGCCTCAAATGGGAGGTATTGGAAGGGATTCAGTGAAACAATGATTCAGGAAATTAATTTAAATGTTAAAGAATTGAAATGTGAATGTTAGTTATCCCACTGTGACCAGTTATCCCACTGTGACCAGTTATCCCACTGTGACCAGTTATCCCATGGATGTTAGTTAATATGAAAGCTAGTTATCCCATGCACATTAGTTACTTAATAGTTACTACTTATCCCCAGAGAGAGAGAGAGAGAGAGAGAGAGAGAGAGAGAGAGAGAGAGAGAGAGAGAGAGAGAGAGAGAGTCGTAAATAGTGAGTGTTTTAGATTAACACATCTTTGCTCTCGTCTTATAAACTCTCTTGTCTTAAACGCGAATCATTGTGGGTGACCAGACGGGCTCACCATAGCCCGTGCTACTTGGAACTTTATGTTCCAGATAGTTGAATCTATAACAACAACAACGTGCTTGACCACAGGCTGATGTCTGTCCCAGAACAAGGGTATTTTATGAACGATACCGGACACTATATAAAAATCAAGAGAACAGAGTATAAAGCGAATTCAATTCTTCTCGGGAAAGGTTATATACCGAGTTACATAAGAGGTTGATCCCTCTTACAGAAGGTGAAAAAAGGTAATTAGGACTAGAGTGCGTGTGGGGGCTTGCATGTGTAGAGGTCAACAGTCATCCGAGGTGACCCTTTCATAGTCACCTGGGGGTCAATAATGCCCTCAAATTTGCCACCTGCTCCAGTAAGTGAAGTGCATTCTTAGAGAGCATGTCTTGACCTGATTGTTCGTGTTTGGTGAGGGTTATATCTCTTTTTTATATTCGTCTCTCTCTCTCTCTCTCCCTCTCTCTCTCTCTCTCTCTCTCTCTCTCTCTCTCTCTCTCTCTCTCTCTCTCTCTCTCTCTCTCTCTCTCTCTCCCTTCTGTCCTATTTCCTCCTGTACTCTTCCTATATTTCAACATTAGCCTCTCCTTTTTTTGTACATTTTTAATTGCTATTAATATTTTTTTCTTACATACTGCTTTCTATTCCTTTTCATCTTCAGATTCTTATTATGCATTATCCATCTATTGCACTTCTCCACCTCCCGCTCCTTCACTGTTGATCCTCCTGGCTGTCGTGTTATTAAGATGTGTGTATTGATCCTGTACAACGTTATTCCTGTCAAGAGTGTTACACGCCACAGAGGTTGTGGAGGGGGGGGGGGGGGTTGGTGGTTGATGGAGGGAAGGGGGGGGGGGTGTTGTTGGTGGTGGTTGAGGGTGAGGGGGAGGGGGAGGGTTGATTGTGTAGGGGGGTAGGATTGTAATGAGGGAGGGAGTGACTGTTCAATTCGAATTCACGTCTGAGATCAGGAACTGGATTGCACAACTGGTTCTCTTCAATAGTACGTCGCATTTTGACGTACATTCTATCGTAGGCCCACGCCCACAAAAAAACAACAACTGATGTACTAAAAGTGACAGTGACTCTTGAAATTGACGTGATTTACCGTTTTCTATTCGTGGCTCCTCGGGTATGTTAGGTTCCGGCAATTAGTGCAACAGTATAGTGACGTTGGGAACGCTCAGGAGACCAAGCTGCGCGCGCACACATTCACCCGAACACACACACACACACACGCACGACCTCCCCCCCCCCCGCCCCTCCACACACAGCATGAAGAGCTATATAGGCCTCACTTCCCTGTAAATATTACTATGTAAACACGGATAGGTAAGTACCGATAGGTAAGTACCGATAGGTAAGCACACACACACACACACACACACACACACACACACACACACACACACACACACACACACACACACACAGTCGAATAAAATCGGCTAAAAAACACATTAGTCGAAATTTCACGGGCGAGTCACCAGTGTCTCCATGCTCTTCGCAAACCTTCCACTGTTGAAGAATACGAGGACCAACTAAAGCAGAACTACTATGCAAATACTGGGGGTTCCAAACTGTGGAATGACCCCCCAAATGTGATGTAAATTAATCTACTCGGGTGTAGGGGTGATGTAATTCCGAACACATGTCCTCTAAGTCTGAATTCTTTGATAATGTGTTGAAACACGAAAACATTCCGAATCTTCGTTCCGCTTTTTTTGTACCATATGAATACTTATGTATAAGTATACTTAGATGAAGTAAAGTTCGTTCTGTTTTTTTGCTTTTAACTCGTGATAAAAAGCAGTCTTTGTTATTGCATTTTAAATGTTACAATTGAACACTGCTCGGGTCGACGAGTTTGGCAGGTAAACACACACACAGACTTGTAGATTAATAGACACGTATACAGGTTGAGTGAACAGTTCAGCTGTACACAGGAAGCGACTGAAGTTACATAAAAGTTCAGGTATTTTGTATATGTATTTATATGCATTTTTGATATACAAAAATATTGACATATTGAACAGCGTAGAAATGGAGGTAGAGCTATGTCCACTTGGATTTAAAATGTAGATAATAAAAAAGTGTTTATGAAATAAACTGGTGTCAACCAAGAAATATAAAGCGTAGTATAGTTTGTCTAAAGAAGGATCATTTTCTTTCCAAATCTTCATTTAAAGAAAATGGACATTTTTGAGACTAACTGAGAAATTTAATTCGTCTAAATTTTGTAATTAGGTTTACGTTTTCGTCGGGACACTGACGAATCCAGTGTATATAAATAATTAAGGGTTATATAGAACTCCCCATAGGGTCGAAAAAACTGACCTGACAACAGCTATCTAAATCCTTGGTACCTATTTACAGGTAAGTGAACAGATGCATTTGGTGAGAGGAAATGTGCCCTAACCATTTTTGTCCTGCCAGGGAATAGAACGAAGGATCAAGGATTATGCATCAAGAACGAAGTCAACTGTACTACGAAACACCTGAACAATATAGTATGTGTACATACTATTTCGTTAATTTATTTCGTTAAATATGATCGTATTGCTAGCGTTGTCGATCTTAAACTTTCAACGCATCTATTTTCTAAGTAGCTTTATTAATGGAAAAATTTCTAAGCGTTTTTGCACATGGGAGCAGACCACCTACCAGCCTCACTGTTGGGTTAGCAGCAGCTAATCCCCCTACCCCCCTTTACTAGCTGATCTAGGTGGCAACTTTGGTGGTGTATAAAATGTGTGCGTGGAAGATTAAGCAAGTTACAGCCCTGCGCCTGTACCAGGTAAGTCCACTACGGGCTCACCATAGCCCGTGCTACTTATAACGTTTTGTTCCAAGTAGCTGAATTTAAAAACAACAACAAACTGAGATTAGGTCAGAGTGCTGAGTGCCAGAGTGCTCCGTGGAGCTGACCCGCCATCACGCGGCCTTAGAGGGAGACAGAGTGAATCCACCAGGGAGACACTTCCTGGTGAATCCCTGGCAGGCAGAACATCTTTCCCAGTGGAAGGTAATGGCAGTGGTCCTTAAGGTAATGCAATGGCCTTTAAGGTAATGCTGTGGTCTTTAAGGTAATGGCAGTGGTCCTTAAGGTAATGGCAGTGGTCCTTAAGGTAATGGCAGTGGTCCTTAAGGTAATGGCAGTGGTCCTTAAGGTAATGGCAGTGGTCCTTAAGGTAATGGCAGTGGTCTTTAAGGTAATGTGTTGTCCCTGAGATTATTATTCCATGTCTAAATTCCTCAACATTTGCCAGTGTTAGTCTAGGGACTGAGAATTTTGGTGAATTTTATAAATTGTGACTAATAAACTCATGTTAAATTTCCATCTGTGTGTGTCAGTTGGTTCATCCCTCTGTCATGTCCCACGTGTATTACCAAGGTCAGTGAACCTCCTCAAAACTCTCCCGAATCAGATTGTTTTAATATCCTTGTCAGTAAGTAATTCATCAAAAGATGGTACTTATGAATTCGGCAATGGTCCCTGTCTCATTGCTGTATAAGATTAATATCAGCACGACAGGATGGTGGCAGCGTTAGTTAACAAGTTTTTCTCTGTTTAGCCTTACCTTGGAGAGGTACCATTGGTTTGGTAGTGTTGCAATAGCTAGTGTTATCAAGGGTTACGGTTCAATTTAGTATTACAACTGACCAGTGTTACAACTTCATGGGGACTTCAACTACAGCTGCCGCTGTATCGACACCAGTCCAGGTGTCAGGTTCCACTTACAGGGGAGCCGGTCGGCCGAGCGGACAGCACGCTGGACTTGTGATCCTGTGATCCCGGGTTCGATCCCGGGCTCCGGCGAGAAACAATGGGCAGAGTTTCTTTCACCCTATGCCCCTGTTACCTAGCAGTAAAATAGGTACCTGAGTGTTAGTCAGCTGTCACGGGCTGCTTCCTGGGGGTGGAGGCCTGGTCGAGGACCGGGCCGCGGGGACACTAAAGCCCCGAAATCATCTCAAGATATTACATCTCAAGATACATATCCTCGATTTGGAATGCACAAAGCAGTATCTTGTAGAATGAATTGGAAGGCTAGGAATGAGGACGGAAACGAGACCCAGTGTAACTTTAATAATGACTAAGGAGCCTGTTGTACACTTAGCTTATTATAGTAATTCGTTTTATCGGCGGGGACAGGAAGCCCCCGTTTACGGGGTATGTACCCGTTTATGGGGTACAACCCCATAAACGTTGCCCAACACCCCGGTACCTATTTACTGATAGGTGAACAGAAGTATTAAGCGAAACAGACCCGCGTCAACGAAAATTTATGTCCCGGTCGACCCCGGGATCCCCAGCCGAGTGCGAGGCGAGAAAGAAGCCGCCTGCGCTACGAGGTAATACGTCGCAGACCGTGCACAAGAGGCCAGATAGAGAGCAATATGCACCAGCACACCGTCCACGGAGCCTCTGGAGGAAACTCTTGAGTGGCTCTCACGGCTTCGGATCCCCTTTAGTGGCGTTATTAAAATTTCAATGAGTCGTCCTCGACCTTTTGACAGCGAGACCCAAAACAAACATGGCGATGCTCACTTGTCTGCCGGCGCTGTGGGAGTGTTGCCTAACGCCATTAGTGTTTCATTTGGTGTTAAAACCTCCGGAATTTCGTTCACAAACGCAACGTAGTGAATTTAATAACGAAATCAAGCAGTTAATAAAGCATTCAATATTGAACTCAAGTTAATTCATTAAATAATTTACGTGAAACTGTTTTCTGTATCTGACAAGGGGACGGAAACGTTTGGGCACGTTCCTTCATCCCTGATGCTTCTGTTCACCTAGCAGTATATAGTTACACCGGGAATTGGGCAACGTTTGTACTCGCCTAGTTTTGTAGTTCACCTAGTACTCACACACATCAACACAACCCTCTACAGCAGCTGCGATTATATAAAAGGAATATTCTAGGCAGTGATGTGGTGGAGGTTGACTCCAGACAGTTTCAAATGATAGAGCCCAGTAGGCTCAGGAACCTGTACACCAGTTGACTGAGAATTGAGAGGCGGGACCAAAGAGCCAAAGCTCAACCCCCGCAAGCACAACTAGGAGAGTACACACACACAACTACCCTCCCAGAGCCATAAACAGCGAGACCATCAGGAGGGTAAATTAAATGCCGCCGCTACACAAGGGAGTTTGGGCGTGCTGTTGGGTAGAACTCTCACTCTGTACCAGCGTTCTCTTCACCCTCTTCCTCAGCGCTCTCTCTACAACAGGCTCAGAACCTCTGGTGTACAGAAATACAAATTCTGGTCTGCTTTAGTAGAGTTCGACTCCTTCATTCACTTAACTCATCGCAGCTCTTTGTTTGTACTTAAATTAGGAATTCTTTATTCGGGCTAAACGCTTTTAACAACTCTTAATCATGGCTCTCACATTTGCTTCACAAACCTGCGTATTTTTTTGATCGTTTGAATGTACTAAAATAACTATACTCTTTGTATAACCCTTTTATATATATATATATATATATGTCGTACCTAGTAGCCAGAACTCACTTCTCAGCCTACTATGCAAGGCCCGATTTGCCTAATAAGCCAAGTTTTCCTGAATTAATATATTTTCTCTAATTTTTTTCTTATGAAATGATAAAGCTACCCATTTCATTATGTATGAGGTAAATTTTTTTTTATTGGATTTAAAATTAATGTAGATATACGATCGAACCTAACCAACCCTACCTAACCTAACCTAACCTATCTTTATAGGTAATGTTAGGTTAGGTAGCCAAAAAAAGCTAGGTTAGGTTAGGTTAGGTAGGTTAGGTAGACGAAAAAACATTAATTCATGAAAACTTGGCTTATTAGGCAAATCGGGCCTTGCATAGTAGGCTGAGAAGTGAGTTCTGGCTATTAGGTACGACATATATATATATATATATATATATATAACTGAAAACTCACACCCCAGAAGTGACTCGAACCCATACTCCCAGAAGCAACGCAACTGGTATGTACAAGACGCCTTAATCCACTTGACCATCACGACCGGACAAAATGAGGTGATAGCCGAGGCTATATGAACCACCCCACCGCCGGCACTCGGATAGTTATCTTGGGCATAGCATTTTACCAAATCACCTCATTCTTTGGGGCACACGTGAGGAACACAAATGCGAACAAGCCTGAATGGTCCCCAGGACATATGCAACTGAAAACTCACACCCCAGAAGTGACTCGAACCCATACTCCCAGAAGCAACGCAACTGGTATGTACAAGACGCCTTAATCCACTTGACCATCACGACCGGACAAAATGAGGTGATAGCCGAGGCTATATGAACCACCCCACCGCCGGCACTCGGATAGTTATCTTGGGCATAGCATTTTACCAAATCACCTCATTCTTTGGGGCACACGTGAGGAACACAAATACGAACAAGCCTGAATGGTCCCCAGGACATATGCAACTGAAAACTCACACCCCAGAAGTGACTCGAACCCATACTCCCAGAAGCAACGCAACTGGTATGTACAAGACGCCTTAATCCACTTGACCATCACGACCGGACAAAATGAGGTGATAGCCGAGGCTATATGAACCACCCCACCGCCGGCACTCGGATAGTTATCTTGGGCATAGCATTTTACCAAATCACCTCATTCTTTGGGGCACACGTGAGGAACACAAATGCGAACAAGCCTGAATGGTCCCCAGGACATATGCAACTGAAAACTCACACCCCAGAAGTGACTCGAACCCATACTCCCAGAAGCAACGCAACTGGTATGTACAAGACGCCTTAATCCACTTGACCATCACGACCGGACAAAATGAGGTGATAGCCGAGGCTATATGAACCACCCCACCGCCGGCACTCGGATAGTTATCTTGGGCATAGCATTTACCAAATCACCTCATTCTTTGGGGCACACGTGAGGAACACAAATGCGAACAAGCCTGAATGGTCCCCAGGACATATGCAACTGAAAACTCACACCCCAGAAGTGACTCGAACCCATACTCCCAGAAGCAACGCAACTGGTATGTACAAGACGCCTTAATCCACTTGACCATCACGACCGGACAAAATGAGGTGATAGCCGAGGCTATATGAACCACCCCACCGCCGGCACTCGGATAGTTATCTTGGGCATAGCATTTTACCAAATCACCTCATTCGAGTATGGGTTCGAGTCACTTCTGGGGTGTGAGTTTTCAGTTGCATATGTCCTGGGGACCATTCAGGCTTGTTCGCATTTGTGTTCCTCACGTGTGCCCCAAAGAATGAGGTGATTTGGTAAAATGCTATGCCCAAGATAACTATCCGAGTGCCGGCGGTGGGGTGGTTCATATAGCCTCGGCTATCACCTCATTTTGTCCGGTCGTGATGGTCAAGTGGATTAAGGCGTCTTGTACATACCAGTTGCGTTGCTTCTGGGAGTATGGGTTCGAGTCACTTCTGGGGTGTGAGTTTTCAGTTGCATATGTCCTGGGGACCATTCAGGCTTGTTCGCATTTGTGTTCCTCACGTGTGCCCCAAAGAATGAGGTGATTTGGTAAAATGCTATGCCCAAGATAACTATCCGAGTGCCGGCGGTGGGGTGGTTCATATAGCCTCGGCTATCACCTCATTTTGTCCGGTCGTGATGGTCAAGTGGATTAAGGCGTCTTGTACATACCAGTTGCGTTGCTTCTGGGAGTATGGGTTCGAGTCACTTCTGGGGTGTGAGTTTTCAGTTGCATATGTCCTGGGGACCATTCAGGCTTGTTCGCATTTGTGTTCCTCACGTGTGCCCCAAAGAATGAGGTGATTTGGTAAAATGCTATGCCCAAGATAACTATCCGAGTGCCGGCGGTGGGGTGGTTCATATAGCCTCGGCTATCACCTCATTTTGTCCGGTCGTGATGGTCAAGTGGATTAAGGCGTCTTGTACATACCAGTTGCGTTGCTTCTGGGAGTATGGGTTCGAGTCACTTCTGGGGTGTGAGTTTTCAGTTGCATATGTCCTGGGGACCATTCAGGCTTGTTCGCATTTGTGTTCCTCACGTGTGCCCCAAAGAATGAGGTGATTTGGTAAAATGCTATGCCCAAGATAACTATCCGAGTGCCGGCGGTGGGGTGGTTCATATAGCCTCGGCTATCACCTCATTTTGTCCGGTCGTGATGGTCAAGTGGATTAAGGCGTCTTGTACATACCAGTTGCGTTGCTTCTGGGAGTATGGGTTCGAGTCACTTCTGGGGTGTGAGTTTTCAGTTGCATATGTCCTGGGGACCATTCAGGCTTGTTCGCATTTGTGTTCCTCACGTGTGCCCCAAAGAATGAGGTGATTTGGTAAAATGCTATGCCCAAGATAACTATCCGAGTGCCGGCGGTGGGGTGGTTCATATAGCCTCGGCTATCACCTCATTTTGTCCGGTCGTGATGGTCAAGTGGATTAAGGCGTCTTGTACATACCAGTTGCGTTGCTTCTGGGAGTATGGGTTCGAGTCACTTCTGGGGTGTGAGTTTTCAGTTGCATATGTCCTGGGGACCATTCAGGCTTGTTCGCATTTGTGTTCCTCACGTGTGCCCCAAAGAATGAGGTGATTTGGTAAAATGCTATGCCCAAGATAACTATCCGAGTGCCGGCGGTGGGGTGGTTCATATAGCCTCGGCTATCACCTCATTTTGTCCGGTCGTGATGGTCAAGTGGATTAAGGCGTCTTGTACATACCAGTTGCGTTGCTTCTGGGAGTATGGGTTCGAGTCACTTCTGGGGTGTGAGTTTTCAGTTGCATATGTCCTGGGGACCATTCAGGCTTGTTCGCATATATATATAAATATATATATATATATATATATATATGTATATATATATATATATATATGCAATTGACGATCACAAAACACTGATCATTTTATGCGGAAAATCCACAGAGAAATATGAAATGAGGTGAACGTTTCGGCTTTGTTAAAGCCTTTGTCAACACCAGACTGACACCAGTCAGTCTGGTGTTGACAAAGGCTTTAACAAAGCCGAAACGTTCACCTCATTTCATATTTCTCTGTGGATTTTCCGCATATATATATATATATATATATATATATATATATATATATATATATATGTGTGTATATCACGAAAATAAACACGTGATTAAGAATGTGACAATGTCAGACCACGGAGGAAAATGAAACAGGAATTTCCTTAAGTACTTTCGTATATTAAATACATCTTCAGAAGGAATGACACCACATATTCCTTCTGAAGATGTATTTAATATACGAAAGTACTTAAGGAAATTCCTGTTTCATTTTCCTCCGTGGTCTGACATTGTCATATATATATATATATATATATATATATATATATATATATATATATATATATATATATATATATATATATATATATATATATATACACACACACGTGTATATATATACTCTTTGAGAAACCAATGTCAATCTCATTTTTTTCTTCAAGTGGTTCCTGATTCGAGATGGTATCAGTACAGTAGACTGTTCCCGGTCAGTCCCTCAGTCATCCTCATATACACACATTGTAAGGTTCTCGCGGCCGAGCGGACAGCGTTCGGGATTCGCAGTCTTGGGACCTGGATTCGATTTCCCCTCTTCACATAGCAGTAACTAGGTACCTGAGAGTCAGCTGTTGCGGGCTGTGTCTTTGTGTGTGTGTGTGTGTACTCACCTAATTGTACTAACCAAGTTGTCCTCACCTAGTTGTGTTTGCGGGGGTTGAGCTCTGGCTCTTTGGTCCCGCCTCTCAACTGTCAATCAACTGGTGTACAGATTCCTGAGCCTACTAGGCTCTATCATATCTACATTTGAAACTGTGTATGGAGTCAGCCTCCACCACATCACTGCCTAATGCATTCCACCTGTTAACTACTCTGACACTGAAAACGTTCTTTCTAACGTCTCTGTGGCTCATTTGGGTACGAAGTTTCCACCTGTGTCCCCTTGTGCGTGTACCACCGATGCTAAATAATTTACCTACTTTGTCAATCCCTCTGACCATTTTATGGGTGGTGATCATGTCTCCCCTAACTCTTCTGTCTTCCAGTTTCGTGAAGTTCAAGTAATCTGTCCTCGTACCTCATACTCCTTAGCTCGGGGACTAGCCTTGTGGTATACCTCTGAACCTTTTCTAACTTCATGTATGTGTGTGTGTACTCACCTAGTTGTGTCTGCAGGATCGAGCATTGACTCTTGGATCCCGCCTTTCGAGCATCGGTTGTTTACAGCAATGACTCCTGTCCCATTTCCCTATCATACCTGGTTTTAAAATTATGAATAGTATTTGCTTCCACAACCTGTTCCTGAAGTGCATTCCATTTCCCCACTACTCTCACGCTAAAAGAAAACTTCCTAACATCTCTGTGACTCATCTGAATTTCAAGCTTCCATCCATGTCCCCTCGTTCTGTTACTATTCCGTGTGAACATTTCGTCTATGTCCACTCTGTCAATCACACACACACACACTGTGTGTGTGTGTGTGTGTGTGTGTGTGTGTGTGTGTGTGTGTGTGTGAGTGAGTGAGAGAGAGAGAGACTCCATACACAGTTTCATACACTGGAAGACAGAAGAGTAAGGGGAGACATGATCACAACCTACAAAATCCTCAGGGGAATCGACCGGGTAAACAAGGATAAATTATTCAACACAAGTGGTACGCGAACAAGGGGACACAGGTGGAAACTGAGTACCCACATGAGCCACAGAGACGTTAGAAAGAACTATTTCAGTGTCAGAGTAGTTAACAGGTGGAATGCATTAGGCAGTGATGTGGTGGAGGCTGACTCCATACACAGTTTCAAGTGTAGATATGATAGAGCCCAGTAGGCTCAGGAATCTGTACACCAGTTGATTGACAGTTGAGAGGCGGGACCAAAGAGCCAGAGCTCAACCTCCGCAAGCACAATTAGGTGAGGACAAATAGGTGAGTACACACGCACGCACACTCGCTTCCCTCTTATCTGGCTCCGTCCTGAAGTCTTGAGGGAGACATCTCGTATCTATCATGAATAAAACAGCCGAGTTCAACCAACTTGGACATATAAAAACTTTTTAACCTCTGAAGCTCTCTTTACCTTCTACTTTCCCAGTGATGCCGCTTGGTGGCGCTGACACACGCGCCTTCACTCAATGATATGGGCGTAGTGAGGCGCGCGGGCGTGGCACAGTGTGGGCGTGGCACAGTGTGGGCGTGGCACAGTGTGGGCGTGGCACAGTGTGGGCGTGGCACAGTGTGGGCGTGGCAGAGGGGTGGGCGTGGCACAGTGTGGGCGTGGCACAGTGTGGGCGTGGCACAATGTGGGCGTGGCACAGTGTGGGCGTGGCACAGTGTGGGCGTGGCAGGCGGTGGGCGTGGCAGAGGGTGGGCGTGGCAGAGGGTGGGCGTGGCAATATAGATGTGGAACAGTAGAGGTTTACGAAGGGAAAAAGGACTGATGTTTCACTAGTTGTCCACACCTTCACATACCCACATCTACCCACCCACAACACCCACCCCCATCCACCGACACCTTCACACACCTACCCCCACCCACACCTTCACACACCTACCCACACCCACACCCCGCCACCAGCACCACCTCACAACACTGATATGTACCCTCTTCCTCCCATACTGCTCTCACCGTGGGAGTGTCCCAGGCAAAAGACCACTATCAACATTATTGATCACACCGAGCCATCCAGAATACTGGGTACCAAGACAAATTATTTTCTACCTAACCTCCTTGCCCATCCTCCTTGCCCATCCTCCTTGCCCAAGTTGGTTAGTGATGAAGTGGAGCTTGTCTCTACACAATGTTTCTCGTCCCTCAGTACTCAAGTTACTCTCCTGCCTCATGTTTATCACAATACTTGCTAGACAAAGTTCCAGCTACTATCCCCCCCCCCGGACAAATTTCCAGCTATTTTCTCCTCCCGGACAAAGCGCCAGCCATTTATTTCCAAGATTTGGCTTCGGTAACTTCTTACAAGTTATGGATAGTCATCTGTTCACCAATATAAGGCTCAGCAGCCTTATATAACCCCTCCCAGATAAAGTTTCACTCAAGCTCCTGGAAGACGATCCTACATTCACTATTTCTAAAATAAAGTAAGAATTTCCCGCCTTAAACGCAGTCCTCTGAGCAAATACGGACCAAGTCGTTCTTTTAGGAAATGCCAGAGTCGAAGGTCTCAAATCACCTACCTACAATCCCCAATTACAACATTACCCAATTCCCTTGTTTTACTCCATACATACAACCTCTGCTTTAGTGTTTAATAACATTCCTCCAACACTTTAAACATTCAGTATTCTTCAAGTTCCTTCTGCATTGCAGGCACGCGTCTAAGCAAGTGTCTTACATATTTAATCCTGCTTGTGAATAACCTTCGAGGGGCGGTTCCTTGCGAAGCTGGAGGCAGAAACCTCAAGCGTTTCGTGTAAGTTTCATTTTGGTTTCTTGTGGCGTAGTGGCGGTCGTGTCCTGGAAGCCAACGACCTCTCCTGGAACCTCATATGTGACAAATTCGCGCCAGATGCTTCGTTTAGGGAAGGGCCACAGTGCGCGCGTTTCTCTTCTGTGAGGTGCATATTAGATACGACGGAGCCTGCTGGCCCACTAGTCACTTGGTCTGAATGACCAATAAGGAACATTGCTTTCGGCGAAGCAAAACAGTGTGGGTGACTTGTGTGCGTGTGTGTGGGTTTTGAGTGGATGTGTGTGTGTGGTATGTGTGTGTGTGTGTGTGTGTGTGTGTGTGTGTGTGTGTGTGTGTGTGTGTGTGTGTGTGTGTGTGTGTGTGTGTGAGTTGAGTATGTGTGGCAAGTAGGTGTATTCATGGCGAGTTGGGTATACCTGGAAAGTGTACTCGGGTGATGGGTGGATGGACATTGTGAGTGTATGGTCTTGGTATACTTCCTGGTTAATGCTTGCGTGAGATCTGTGGCCAGGGGGACCAACAGGAACAGCCGAGAATATGTGGGTGATGGGGGGGGGGGGAGAATATGTGGATAGAAATAGGGGGGGGGAGGTTGTATGGTAGATGGCTGGTCGTGGGTAGGAATGGGGGTAGGGGGGGGAGGTGGGTTGACGCAAGTGGATGAGTGGCGCTTGTAAGATGTTGGACGCGAGGGTGGACGAGACAGAAATAGGGCCGTAGGTAAGGTGGGTAGGTAGTAAGAGGGAACTTCCTTACGTGCTCCCTTAACCGAGTTAACCCGAGGTGATATTTACTGGACCCCAGTTGACCTTTAGTGACCCCGGCTGACCTTTACAGCCCCCCCCCCCTTGTGGGATATTTACTGACGGCAGGTTACAATCAGCTGAACTACCTGAGACGGGACGCGCTCGACTTGAAGCCCAACTGGGTTCCTTTTCCACTAACACCATTCGATTGGTCGAATGGCCGGCTGCCTGGCCGGATGTGTCAGCCTCCTTGTGTGTGTTTCTTGCACCTCACACATGTGCAACATTGTGTGGGATTAAATCAACTGGTTGCAACGTGCACGCACACACACGCCACTCACGCAAAACAACGTACCTGCAAATGCTGAAACATCCTGATTATCTTCGGGGTTTGTTTTAGCAAAGTTATCAGCTTAAAGCTTTAACCAGCACTCGAAAGCTTATTGAATAAAACAAAAACCTCAGAAAACCTTGATTAAAAAAACTAAATATTTTCCTCGCTCGAGTGATGGCTACATTAAGTTCATGAAGATAATCACAGACTATACTGTGGACCTAGCAGCTCTAGCCCGAAGGTACAGCCAAAGTCTCTCTTCTTGCGGGTCTGCGTTCGATTCCCGACCGCCCAAGTGACTGTACACTATCCCTTGTATCCGAAGGTAAGGTAAACATAAGGAGAAAGCTCTGTTCAGACAGTTCTACTAGATAGCCCTTGGAAGGGATATAAGGACAAGGAACTGGGATACGAAGAGGGAGGGTAGTAACGGCGCCCAATCACTTGGACCAACGGGGATCGAACACCGACCTACAAAGAAGCAAACAAGATCATCATTAGCTGGCCTGGGTTGAAGACTGGTCGAACTAGGATATTTTGTACCTACAAGGATACAGCCCAGAGGCTACAAGGATACAGCCCAGAGGCCACAAGGATACAGCTTTGGATACGTTAGACGACCGGTGGCTAGGAAGGCGGGGTCTAAAGAGCTCAAGCTCGATCCTGCAATAAGCCAAACTAGGTACGAAGATCTAGGTGAGCACATACAATCAGCGAGTGAGAAAGCCTTCAACCAATTGGTCATCACTTCAAGTTAATGGTGTGATGGTGAGCCAACCAGGGCTCTCCCCCCTTCATAGTCTTCACAGGACTGCGTTAGTAACTGTCGGATTAGCTGTAATTGGCACCATGGTCGTTATTGTCAGTGGGACTCGTTGGTGAAGGTCTGACGATAACTCTGCCGCACCCTGTATGACCTACACTGGAATGCTTACAGAAATATGCGTCGGCTTAAAAATACAAAATAAATCATGATAAATACACTAATTGCCGTGTGACAGAAACACAGAATAGATTATAATGGTGGTTACTGTGGAACTACAGGTACTATATAATTACATGCCCCTGACGCACTACACCACAACACCCCTGACGCACTACACCACAACAACACCCCTGACGCACTACACCACAACACCCCTGACGCACTACACCACAACAACACCCTGACGCACCACACCACAACAACACCCCTGACGCACCACAACAACACCCCTGACACTACACAACAACACCACAACACACACCCTGACGCACCACACCACCACAACACCCTGACGCACCATACCACAACAAGCCCGAGACGCACTACACCACAACAACACCCTGACGCACCACACCACAACAACACCCTGACGCACTACACCACAACAACACCCTGACGCACTACACCACAACAACACCCTGACGCACTACACCACAACAACACCCTGACGCACCACACCACAACAACACCCTGACGCACCACACCACAACACCCCTGACGCACTACACCACAACAACACCCTGACGCACCACACCACAACAACACCCTGACGCACTACACCACACAACACACGCACCACACCACAACACCCCTGACGCACCACACCACAACACCCTGACGCACACCCTGACGCACCACACCACAACAACACCCTGACGCACCACACCACAACAACACCCTGACGCACTACACCACAACAACACCCCTGACGCACCACACCACAACAACACCCTGACGCACCACACCACAACAACACCCTGACGCACTACACCACAACAACACCCTGACGCACTACACCACAACAACACCCTGACGCACCACACCACACACGCACACACCACAACAACCCCTGACGCACCACACCACAACAACACCCCTGACCCTGACGCACTACACCACAACAACACCCCTGACGCACCACACCACAACAACACCCTGACGCACCACACCACAACAACACCCTGACGCACACCACAACAACACCCTGACGCACCACACCACAACAACACCCTGACGCACTACACCACAACAACACCCTGACGCACCACACCACAACAACACCCTGACGCACCACACCACAACAACACCCCTGACGCACCACACCACAACAACACCCCTGACGCACCACACCACAACACCCCTGACACCCACCACACACAACACCTGACGCACCACACAACAACAACACCCCTGACGCACCACACCACAACAACACCCCTGACGCACTACACCACAACAACACCCTGACGCACCACACCACAACAACACCCCTGACGCACCACACCACAACAACACCCTGACGCACCACACCACAACAACACCCCTGACGCACCACAACACCACCCCTGACGCACCACACCACAACACCACCACTGACGCACCACACCACAACAACACCACACGCACCACACCACAACACAACACCCCACACGCACCACACCACACCACCACTGACGCACCACACCACAACAACACCCCTGACGCACCACAACACCACCACTGACGCACCACACCACAACAACACCCCTGACGCACCACAACACCACTGACGCACCACACCACAACAACACCCTGACGCACCACACCACAACAACACCCTGACGCACCACACCACAACAACACCCCTGACGCACCACAACACCACTGACGCACCACACCACAACAACACCCTGACGCACCACAGGGGCTTGTGATTATCCCTGAGAATGAGGGATAAACGCCACCTTTCCTAACAGCCTTCCTCTCCCTTGATAATTATTGACGTTCTTAATAAGAAAACTCACTCTGAGCTCCGTGTCGTGAGAGCGTGTACACAAAGGGTACAGAAATACGAGGACCCGTCTTTAGGTGGATAAAATAGGTGGTTACAAAAATAAACCATCTGACATACAATAGTTGGGTTGTATGTTAGATGGTTTATGTTGTATACAATTGGAACAACGCGTCTATTCCCGTTTCATACCTGTGTCACGGTGCCCAAGGGACTCAAGTCCCCTTCGTCATATTCAAGTCCAATCAACATTTCCTCACAAGGCAAAAATACTCATCTTTTCTCATAAATAACCAAGTGATATTTTTCAACACTATTTTCTAACATTTTTCACACGAGCAGGAAAATTAGAATGTTGCTGCCTAATTTATTCCCGCAATGATGGTGCTGTTGAAACGGTGTTACAATGCTCTGTGATTGCAATGATTTTTGCTGATGCACTCTTGTGTATTTTCTCTGAGCATTCATGGCCAGATTTTATCAATCATTTACGCGTTCACTGACGAAACCTGTGCATCTTAAATATAGGAACATTTATTAAACAGTTTATGAGCCACAAAGCGCTACCAGGTTCTGTATAGCCTCGGGTTTGAAGTGTCGAATCTTATACACACAAATAACGTATACAAAGCCGTCATGATTTAGGAAAGATGTACAGGTTTCGCAGGTGGTTGAGTAAATGTTAAATACTGAGTACCAGAGTGTTCAAAGAGGCCACCAGTGAGATTGTGACGCAAGAGTGCGCCATAGCGCGTTGTAAATTGGATTAAATTTAACACCAATTTAGATTCAATTCCCTGACCTTCTTGTAGTGTTGAAACTTGAGTTAAACAATCACTTTTGTTTTAGGGTGATTATAATGAACAGTAAGTGTCTCTATTGGTGGTACTGAGTAGAGTGTCTTAAGGATGGATATAGACATACCCGAGTGTCTTAAGGATGGATATAGACATACCTCAGTGTCTTAAGGATGGATATAGACATACCTCAGTGTTTTAAGGATGGATATAGACATACCTGAGTGTCTTAAGGATGGATATAGACATACCTGAGTGTCTTAAGAATGGATATATACATACCTGAGTGTCTTAAGGATGGATATAGACATACCTGAGTGTCTTAAGGATGGATATAGACATACCTGAGTGTCTTAAGGATGGATATAGACATACCTGAGTGTCTTAAGGATGGATATAGACATACCTCAGTGTCTTAAGGATGGATATAGACATACCTCAGTGTCTTAAGGATGGATATAGACATACCTCAATGTCTAAAAGATGGATATAGACATACTGAAGTGTAGCAAACATAGAAAATAATTTAAGGCAATGTTTACAAAGATTTGGTCATGTTTGTGAGGGACAAATATCGTTGCTAAGCTATATAAAAAGCTTAAAACTAGCTAGCTGCTAGTTCATGCAATCTAGTTTACGTAAACTAAGACTTTTCTTTGTACCGGTCGATTCGTATATATAGTTTATTAAATACACCTAATATTCCACGCGTGAAACTGAACCGGTGTATGTTTATATATGTACCACATGCTTATGACAGGTGCTTGCATTGATTGACAAGTGAAACAGGTGTGCAAAGGTATGCACAGGTGAAACTGGCCTCCCTCTACACTCTTCCCCCCCCCCACACACACACGTGTAATAGATGTCGTTAACTACTGAAATTGGGGTTTCTCTCTCTCTCTCTCTCCCTCTCCCTCTCTCTCTCTCTCTCTCTCTCTCTCTCTCTCTCTCTCTCTCTCTCTCTCTCTCTCTCTCTCACTTGGAAGAAAACTTGGCTTGAGGTTCTGGGTACCTATGAGGAGACAGGTGACGTCCTGCATGTAAAGCTTAATAGTTGAATATCCGAGAGACGAGGGTTCGAGTCTCCACTGAGTAGCCAGCGGTAGGTGAGAATACGGCGCAAGATACGTCTGACGCAAGATACGTCTGACGCAAGATACGTCTGACGCAAGATACGCCTGGCTCAAGATACGTCTGACGCAAGGTACGTCTGACGCAAGGTACGTCTGACGCAAGGTACGTCTGACGCAAGGTACGCCTGACGCAACATACGCCTGACGCAACATACGTCTGACGCAAGATACGTCTGACGCAAGATACGTCTGACGCAAGATACGTCTGGCTCAGAGCCACAGTCCAACAGGTTACAAATGTCTCGACAAATGAAGAGAGAGATGTCACCCAGTCCGGCTTCGTCTATTGCAATGATTTCTGCAACAGGAAATGGTTGACTTTCGATTCTTCCTAGAATCGAAACCAGTTCGATTCTAGGTTAGGTTACGAGTCTTTGTGCACCAGGAGTCTGCTCTGTGCCCCCAGGAGTCTGCTCTGTGCCCCCAGGAGTCTGCTCTGTGCCCCAGGAGTTGGCTGTGTGCCCCCAGGAGTCTGCTCTGTGCCCCCAGGAGTCTGCTCTGTGCCCCCAGGAGTCTGCTCTGTGCCCCCAGGAGTCTGCTCTGTGCCCCCAGGAGTCTGCTCTGTGCCCCCAGGAGTCTGCTCTGTGCCCCAGGAGTCTGCTCTATGCCCCCAGGAGTCTGCTCTATGCCCCAGGAGTCTGCTCTATGCCCCAGGAGTCTGCTCTGTGCCCCTAGGAGTCTGCTCTGTGCCCCCAGGAGTCCGCTCTGTGCCCCCAGGAGTCTGCTCTATGCCCCAGGAGTCTGCTCTGTGCCCCCAGGAGTCTGCTCTGTGCCCCCAGGAGTCTGCTCTGTGCCCCCAGGAGTCTGCTCTGTGCCCCAGGAGTCTGCTCTGTGCCCCCAGGAGTCTGCTCTATGCCCCAAGAGTCTACTCTAAGGAATCATGATTCAGCATGTATTTACGCAGCCCCTTACGAAGCCTCTACATCTTTCCCCCTCAATCGTGGCCGCGTTGTTTACGTTCCTTCACCAGCTTACGAGCTCCGAAGATCTACGAAGTTTTTGATAACAATTATAACCTTGGGTTAAGTTTCGAAGTTCGCAAGCTGTTTAATATATGTAAACAAAGCTGCTATGATTAAGGAGAGATGTACATGTTTCGTAAATGGCGCTGTAAATTCTTGATGAATCTTGACGAATTTTATCCTGTCAATTTATCTCACTTGCCTGTCTCTTCCTCCCGTCTACCGTCTACTGGCAAACATTTCCTGATCACAAAAGCCCAATTCTGTACAATAATAGGAACAAACAGAAAATAAATCCGAATATATCATTCTGATGGTAGTGTATATATTGGACCAGTGTTGGGGGTTCTCTATCCTCTACCAGTGTTGGGAGCCCCACCACCTCTACCAGTGTTGGGAGCCCCATCACCTCTACCAGTGTTGGGAGCCCCATCACCTCTACCAGTGTTGGGAGCCCACCACCTCTACCGGTGTTGGGAGCCCACCACCTCTACCGGTGTTGGGAGCCCCACCACCTCTACCGGTGTTGGGAGCCCCACCACCTCTACCAGTGTTGGGAGCCCATCACCTCTACCAGTGTTGGGAGCCCACCACCTCTACCAGTGTTGGGAGCCCCATCACCTCTACCAGTGTTGGGAGCCCATCATCTCTACCAGTGTTGGGAGACCATCATCTCTACCAGTGTTGGGAGACCATCATCTCTACCAGTGTTGGGAGCCCCATCACCTCTACCAGTGTTGGGAGCCCATCATCTCTACCAGTGTTGGGAGACCATCATCTCTACCAGTTTGTTGGGAGCCCCCACACCTCTATGGTTGGGAGCATCTCTACCTGTGTTGTTGGGAGACCCCCATCATCCCTCTACCAGTGTTGGGAGCCCCATCACCTCCACCAGTGTTGGGATCCCCCCATCATCTCTACCAGTGTTGGGAGGACCATCATCTCTACCAGTGTTGGGAGCTCTACCAGTGTTGGGAGAACCATCATCTCTACCAGTGTTTGGATCCCCATCACCTCTACCAGTGTTTGGGAGCCCCCATCACCTCTACCAGTGTTGGGAGCCCCATCATCTCTACCAGTTGTTGGGAGACCATCATCTCTACCAGTGTTGGGAGACCATCATCTCTACCAGGGTTGGGAGACCATCATCTCTACCAGTGTTGGGAGCCCCATCATCTCTACAGTGTTGGGAGACCATCATCTCTAACCAGTGTTGGGAGACCATCATCTCTACCAGTTGTTGGGAGACCCATCATCTCTACCAGTGTTGGGAGACCATCATCCTCTACCAGTGTTGGGAGGGGGACCATCACCTCTACCAGTGTTGGGAGAACCCATCACCTCTACCAGTGTTGGGAGGACCCATCATCTCTACCAGTGTTGGGAGACCATCATCTCTACCAGTGTTGGGAGCCCATCATCTCTACCAGTGTTGGGAGACCATCATCTCTACCAGTGTTGGGAGACCATCATCTCTACCAGTGTTGGGAGACCATCATCTCTACCAGTGTTGGGAGACCCATCATCTCTACCAGTGTTGGGAGACCATCATCTCTACCAGTGTTGGGAGCCCATCACCTCTACCAGTGTTGGGAGCCCCACCACCTCTACCAGTGTTGGGAGCCCCATCACCTCTACCAGTGTCGGGAGCCCATCACCTCTACCAGTGTTGGGAGCCCCACCAACCCTACCATGTTTGGAGAGCCCCATCCCCTTTAACAGTGTTGGGAGCCCTATCACCTTTACCCAGTGTTGGGAGCCCATCACCTCTACCAGTGTCGGGAGCCCCATCACCTCTACCAGTGTTGGGAGCCCCACCACCTCTACCAGTGTTGGGAGCCCCACCACCTTTACCAGTGTTGGGAGCCCCACCACCTCTACCAGTGTTGGGAGGCCCACCACCTACTACTACCGGTGTTGGGGAGCCCCACCACCTCTACCAGTGTTGGGAGCCCCATCACCTCTACCAGTGTTGGGAGCCCACCACCACCTCTACCAGTGTTGGGAGTCCCATCACCTTTACCAGTGTTGGGAGCCCCACCACCTCTACCAGTGTTGGAGCCCCCACCTCTACCTGTTGGGAGCCCCCCACCTTTACCAGTGTTGGGAGCCCCACCACCTCTACCAGTGTTGGGAGCCCCATCACCTCTACCAGTGTCGGGAGCCCATCACCTCTACCAGTGTTGGGAGCCCCACCACCTCTACCAGTGTCGGGAGCCCCATCACCTCTACCAGTGTCGGGAGCCCCACCACCTCTACCAGTGTTGGGAGCCCCACCACCTTTCCCATTGTCGGGAGCCCCACCACCTTTACCAGTGTTTGGGAGCCCCATCACCTCTACCAGTGTTGGGAGCCCCACCACTTTTACCAGTGTCGGGAGCCCCACCACCTTTACCAGTGTGGGGAGCCCCATCACCTTTACCAGTGTTTGGAGCCCCATCACCTTTACCAGTGTCGGGAGCCCCACCACCTCTACCAGTGTCGGGAGCCCACACCACCTCTACCAGTGTTGGGCAGCCCCACCACCTCGGGTACCAGTGTGGAGCCCACACCCCCTCTACCATGTTGGGAGCCCCACCACCTTTCGTGGACAAGTGTCTGGGAGCCCCATCACCTTTACCAGTGTTGGGGGCCCCACCACCTTTACCAGTGTCGGGATTACTCCTCGCACCATCACCCTTTATAGATACAAGTGTTTGGAGCCCCACGCACACCTTTTCACCCAGTGTCGGTGGAGCCCCATCCCACCAGTGTTGGGAGCCCCATCACCTCGTAAGTGTGGAGCCCCCAGTCGACCTCTACCAGTGTTGGGAGCCCCACCACCTCTACCAGTGTTGGGAGCCCCACCACCTCTACCAGTGTTGGGAGCCCCACCACCTCTACCAGTGTTGGGAGCCCCACCACCTCTACCAGTGTTGGGAGCCCCACCACCTCTACCAGTGTTGACTGCCTCTTCGGTTTCCAGGACCTTGACGTGGTGACGGGGACTAGGTACCGTGTTTGTTTCCCAGGAAGATGTATAGCTAAGATGCTTCAGGCGCCTGCTAGGTACTCCCAGCTACCTGCTAGGTACTCCCAGCTACCTGCTAGGTACTCCCAGCTACCTGCTAGGTACTCCCTCCCATCTACCTGCTAGGTACTCCCAGCTACCTGCTAGGTACTCCCAGCTACTCCCGCTATGTAGTCCAGCTACCTGCTAGGTACTCCCAGCTACCTGCTAGGTACTCCCAGCTACCTGCTAGGTACTCCCAGCTACCTGCTAGGTACTCCCAGCTACCTGCTAGGTACTCCCAGCTACCTGCTAGGTACTCCCAGCTACCTGCTAGGTTCTCCCAGCTACCTGCTAGGGACAGGAGCAGAACCAAAGCTGTATGTGGCTATGCCAACCACATGATGCACGTGCAAGAGGGTTCTGATCCTGTGAGCCAAAGCTTCTGGTGAGCTGCGACGCCCCCTGGTTGATCAATCCCTTGGATCACTCATGTCAAGATGCTCAAAAGATAAGCTGATCTAGAGTTATTTACTGCTGCCACAGTTGTAGTGTCGAGTGTCAAGGACATGTCAGTCAAATTCCCTCTCACAAGGGGACATCCGTGGCACGAACTCTTGACGGCTCGTCCGAGTTCCCAATGGACATTATTTTCAATTTTGTGAACGCACATTCCTTCCTTCCTTCACCTGTTTATAGACTGTAGTTCGTACACACGTAGAGAGACGTTTATAGTTCGTACACACGTAGAGAGACGTTTATAGTTCGTACACACGTAGAGAGACGTTTATAGTTCGTACACACGTAGAGAGACGTTTATAGTTCGTACACACGTAGAGAGACGTTTATAGTTCGTACACACGTAGAGAGACGTTTATAGTTCGTACACACGTAGAGAGACGTTTATAGTTCGTACACACGTAGAGAGACGTGTGTGTGTGTGTGTGTGTGTGTGTGTGTGTGTGTGTGTGTGTGTGTGTGTGTGTGTGTGTGTGTGTGTGTGTGTAGGTGCGGCTGACAGATGCATGTATACTGACAGACATCAACAGAGCCCGCTGTCTTATAGAGCACTCATTATTCCCACGGTTGGGGATGGCCTATTAACTCAGAGCATCCCTATTACCCAGTTGATTAAGCCAATTTCCCCCATATTTCGCACAAGCAGACTGTTGGTGCTGTCATATATGGTGCTAAATTATTCTTCATCACACGCATAAACAACAATTTCATCTATGCTCAATTTTTTTTATTTATAGTTTTGTTCGCTAAATAAAGTGATAAAGTAATTTTGATTCCAGTAAGTAATTATTAATTAAAATTTTATTATTTTTTGCTGCATAATTCAAGCTTTTTCAGCTTTCGTGATAATTTTCTAATTTGATATCTGCATTATTAACGTTATCTAGCATTAGTCAACATTAACTTTGCCAGCCTTGTTGAACAGCGAGACGATATCATCAACACAAGAGGGGCTTCATATGGCATTAATCGTGTCGCTAACATGTGTCATATCACGGCGGTTCACTCTTGCATACAATATTCATACATTTTAATGTACTTTCTATTCAGAATTTATATTTTCCCTATTATTAAAATTTGGTAAACAGTTAGGTCTAGATTTGTTTGCTTAGGATGAGAGATGTTTATAATTGTTTTTCGTTATCATGACGGGCATTTGAGATAATTAATGGTTTTGCAACAAAAAATAGATAGCAATTTGCAATCTTTGCAATCTATTATTAAGTGTACTAGTGTGATACTCTTTAAGTAGTGTTAAGCTACGCTACGTTAGGTTGGTTTTGGGTATGGTTGGGTTGGGTATGGTTGGGTTGGGTATGGTTGGTTTTGGGTATGGTTGGTTTTGGGTATGGTTGGGTTGGGTATGGTTGGTTTTGGGCATGGTTGGTTTTGGGTGTGGTTGGGTTGGGTATGGTTGGTTTTGGGTATGGTTGGGTTGGGTATGGTTGGTTTTGGGTATGGTTGGGTTGGGTATGGTTGGGTTGGGTATGGTTGGGTTGGGTATGGTTTGTTTTGGGTAGAGAGGGTGGGGGTTAGATTGGGTAAGGTTAGATTGGTTTATGTTAGGGATTGAGGTTAAGGTTGGGATGAGTAAGGTTAGGTTGCTTTGGGTAAGGTTGGGTTGGGTAAGGTTGGGTTGGGTAAGGTTATGGTTGCTTTGGGTAAGGTTGGGTTGGGTAGTTGGGTTGGGTATGGTTGGATAAGGTTAGGT